>JAEIFZ010000277.1:0-215000 GCA_018904035.1 Zaprionus ornatus | reverse complement strand
AGGTCGGTTAATAAAAAAATTTGTTTGGTTTAATCGACCAGGAGTCCCATCAACCTTTACCCCTAAAGCTGGAATAGTTCATGAATGAATTACATCAGCAGCTGTTACTAAAATTCGAATTTGAGAGTTTATTGGTAAAACAATTCGATTATCAACATCTAATAGACGAAATCCATCATTTGAAAGTTCATTTGTTGGGATTATATAAGAATCAAATTCTACATTATTAAAATCAGAATATTCATAGCTTCAATATCATTGATGCCCAATTCTTTTTAAAGTAACTGAAGGTTCATTAATTTCGTCTAAAAGATATAATAAACGAAGAGATGGAAAAGCAATAAATAATAAAATAATTGCAGGTAAAATTGTTCAAATTATTTCAATTAATTGACCATGTAATAAAAATCGATTAATATAAGAATTAAAAAATAGTATAAATATTAGATATCCAACCAATACTGTAATTATTACTAAAATTAATAAAGCATGATCATGAAAAAAAATTAATTGTTCTATTAAAGGAGAAGCTCTATCTTGAAGTCCTAAATTAGCTCATGTTGACATTTATTCTAATAAAAGTAAAATACTTTATATATGGAGCTTAAATCCATTGCACTAATCTGCCATATTAGAAATTAATTAGTAAGTAAAGGTAATTCTGAATAGCTATGTTCAGCTGGGGGAGTATTTTGGTATCATTCAATAGAAGAATTTAATTGAATAGGAAAAATTACTTGTCGTTGAGATACTAAACTTTCTCAGATAATGTAAAAAAAAAATAAAATTCCTAATAAAGAAATTGAAGAACCAATTGTTGAAATTACATTTCATGTAGTATAAGCATCAGGATAATCAGAATAACGACGAGGTATTCCTGCTAAACCTAAAAAATGTTGAGGGAAAAATGTTAAATTTACCCCAATAAATATAATAATAAATTGACTTTTTAATCATTTATTATTTAATGTTAAACCTGTAAATAAAGGGTATCAATGAATAAATCCAGCCATAATAGCAAATACAGCACCTATTGATAAAACATAGTGAAAATGAGCTACAACATAGTATGTATCGTGTAAAATAATATCAACTGAAGAGTTAGCTAAAACAACTCCAGTTAATCCTCCAACTGTAAATAAAAATACAAATCCTAAAGCTCATAAAATTGCTGGGGAATAAGAAAGTTGAGCTCCATGTAAAGTGGCTAATCAACTAAAAATTTTAATTCCTGTAGGAACAGCAATAATTATTGTAGCAGATGTGAAATAAGCTCGAGTATCAACATCTATCCCTACTGTAAATATGTGATGAGCTCATACAATAAATCCCAATAATCCAATTGCTAATATAGCATAAATTATTCCTAATGATCCGAAAGTTTCCTTTTTTCCTGATTCTTGACTAATAATATGAGAAATCATTCCAAATCCTGGTAAAATTAAAATATAAACTTCTGGGTGTCCAAAAAATCAAAATAAATGTTGATAAAGAATTGGGTCTCCTCCTCCTGCAGGGTCAAAAAATGAAGTATTTAAATTTCGATCTGTTAAAAGCATAGTAATTGCTCCAGCAAGAACAGGTAAAGATAAAAGTAATAATAAAGCTGTAATTACTACAGATCAAACAAATAAAGGTATTCGATCAAATGTAATTCCTGAAGAACGTATATTAATTACTGTGGTAATAAAATTTACTGCCCCTAAAATTGAAGAAATTCCTGCTAAATGTAAAGAAAAAATAGCTAAATCAACGGAAGCTCCCCCATGAGCAATACCTGAAGATAATGGTGGGTAAACAGTTCATCCTGTTCCAGCTCCATTTTCTACTATACTTCTTACCAATAAAAGAGATAAAGCAGGAGGAAGTAATCAAAATCTTATATTATTTATTCGGGGAAAAGCTATATCAGGAGCTCCTAATATTAAAGGAACTAATCAATTTCCAAATCCTCCAATTATAATAGGTATTACCATAAAAAAAATTATAATAAATGCATGGGCTGTAACAATTACATTATAAATTTGATCATCTCCAATTAATGCTCCAGGATGTCCTAATTCAGCTCGAATAAGAATTCTTAATGATGTTCCTACTATCCCCGCTCAAGCTCCAAAAATAAAATATAATGTACCAATATCTTTATGATTTGTTGAAAATAATCATTGTCGCGATTAAGTGGCTGAAAATAGGCGATAGATTGTAAATCTATTTATAAGAATTATTCTTCTTAATCAATTAGGCTTTATAGTCAACAATGACGTCAAACTGCAATTTTGAAGGAGTAATAATATTACTAAGGCTTAAAGGGAATCCTATATTTATAGCTTTGAAGGCTATTAGTTTATTTAACTTAAAGCCTTAAAAAATAAAATAAAATATAGAAATAAAAAATAATCCAAAAATAGAAAAAAATGTTAAAATTAAATATAATTTTATATTAAATTTATTATAATAAGAATTAAAAATAAAATTATTTTCAAAATAATTTAATATAAATGCAGAATAGCTAATTCGTAAGTAGAAAAATAAAGTAATTAATGTAGATATTATTAAAATAAATAATTGAAAATATTGTCCATTAAAAGTTATTTGTTCAATTACAATTCATTTTGGTAAAAATCCCAAAAATGGAGGAAGACCTCCTAAAGATAAAAAATTTATTAATAAAGTAAATTTTAAAATTTTTCTATTAGTAAATCAAGAAAATAATTGATTTAAATGAAATAATTTAAATAAATTAAATATATAAATTAAAACAAAAGATAAAAAAGAATAAAATAAAAAATATAAAAGTCAAACTGATTCATTAATTATTAATGCTCTCAATATTCATCCTAAATGATTAATTGAAGAAAAAGCTATTAATTTTCGTAAAGAAGTTTGATTTAATCCTCCAAGGGCACCAATAAATACAGATAAAATTACTCTAATTAAAAGTAAATTTTTTAAGTCTAAATAAGAAATTAATATTAAAGGAGCAATTTTTTGTCAAGTCATTAATAAAAGTGAATTAATTCAAGTTAAACCTTCTATTAAATTAGGAAATCAAAAATGAAATGGAGCAGCTCCTCTTTTTAATAAAAGTGCTGATAATAAAATTATTGAAATAAATGATTCATTAATTTCTCTATTTATATGATTTTTTAATATTAATAAAATAACAGAAAATAATAAAACTGTAGAAGCTAAAGCTTGAGTTAAAAAATATTTTAATGAAGCTTCAGTTGATTTGAAATTATTATGATTTTCTCTTATTAGAGGAATAAAAGATAACAAATTAATTTCTAATCCTATTCAAGCTCCTAATCAAGAATTAGATGTTACTGTAATTAAAGAACCAATTATTATTATTATTAAAAATAAAATTTTTGAAGAATTATTAAAAATTAAAAAGAAAAGGATTAAAACCTTTATAAATGGGGTATGAGCCCAGTAGCTTAATTAGCTTATCTTTTTATATTTTGGTGTATGATGCACAAAAGTTTTTGATACTTTTAGAAATAGTTTAATTCTATTAAATATAATGAAATTTAATGAATGTGGGTTACCACATGATTTACCCTATCAAGATAATCCTTTTTATCAGGCAATTCATTAATTATTATTTTTCTCCAATTTTTTTTTTTTTTTTTTATTGTTTTTTTTTAAAAATTATACATTTATTAATTTCAATGATTTTTTAAATTAATAATAAAATATAGTAATTTTAAAAAATGTATTATATTATTTTTATAAATAATTAAATTTTTCTATATATATATATATTATAAAATATTTTACATATATATAAATATCAAAATATTTAATATTTTATATATACATTATATATTTATATATAAAATAATATATAGATAAATTATTATATAATAAATGTTTAATTAATATGTTTATATTTTTGGATTTTAATTTTTTTGTTTTAATTATTAATTATATAATAATATATTAAATATTTATATATATATATATTATTTATATATTATAAACTAGTATATAAAAAAAAAAAAAAATTGGAGAAAAATAATAATTAATATATAAATTAATAATATTGAAGTTTTTATATAAAAATTAAATTATTTCATTATATTTAAATTAAATTTATTTATTTACATGAATATATATATATATATTAAACTTTTCTATTTTTAATTAACTAATTAATAAAAATTTCAATATTATTAAATTAAAATATTTAAATTGATTTATAAAATAAAATAAATTAAGATAAATTTATATTTATTAGAGGATTAATTTATTTAAATTTTAAAAATCAGATTATTTGATTAATAATAATTATTAAAATTAGTTTATAATTTATATTAAAATTTTATTAAATTTTATTATTATTATAATAATAATATAAAATTTATTTATGTATTAATTATTATAAATTAATTAATAAAATATAATAAATTAAGATAAATTTATATTTATTAGAGGATTAATTTATTAATTTTTGTTTGTAAATAGTCAGATTATTTAATTAAAAAAAATTATTTAAATTAATAAAATTTAAAAATTTAAATTTAATTAAATTTTATTATTCTATTATTAAATTATAGAATTTAAATTTTTAAAATTATAATAAAATTAAACTTTAAAAGTTTTATTTTGGCTTAAAAATTTGTTATTAATTTGATTTATATGTAAATTTTTGTATGAATTTTTATTAATTTTAAAAATTAATAAATTTTTTATAGTCGCAGTAATTAATTTTGTTGATTAAAGAAATTTAGAAACAGTAATATTAAAAAGTATAGATAAAATTGGTGCCAGCAATCGCGGTTACACTAATTATACAAATGAATTATTTTAGTAAAAGTTAAATTGTTTATAATTTTAATAAAAATAAATTTATTAAGTGAAATTTTAAATTTATAAAATTATTTATTAAATTAATTGAAACTTAAAAATTTTAATGAAAAACTAGGATTAGATACCCTATTATTTAAAATGTAAATTTAAATACTTAAGTAGTAATAGTTATGTTCTTGAAACTTAAAAAATTTGGCGGTATTTTAGTCTATCCAGAGGAACCTGTTTTGTAATCGATAATCCACGATGGACCTTACTTAAGTTTGTATTCAGTTTATATACCGTCGTTATCAGAATATTTTATAAGAATAATAATATTCAATAATTTTTAAAAAAATTTATATCAGATCAAGGTGTAGCTTATATTTAAGTAATAATGGGTTACAATAAAAATATTTAAACGGATAAAATTATGAAAAAATTTTTGAAGGTGGATTTGGTAGTAAAATTATAAAGATAAATAATTTGATTATAGCTCTAAAATATGTACACATCGCCCGTCGCTCTTATTATTAAGGTAAGATAAGTCGTAACATAGTAGATGTACTGGAAAGTGTATCTAGAATGACAATTTAAAGCTTATAAAGTAAAGTATTTCATTTACATTGAAAAGATTTTTGTGCAAATCAATATAAATTGATTAAATTTTATTTATTAATTTATTTTATTTATTAATTTAATGTATTAAAAATAATTGTAAAAAATAAAGTTTTAGTATTGTTTAAAGAAAAAATAAATTTTATAATAGTTTAATAGTATTGTAAAAGAAAATTGAAATAATTTGAAAAATTTTTATTGTAAAAGAAAATTTAATTTATTGTACCTTGTGTATCAGCGTTTTTTAAATAAAAAATAATTAAAATATTTTTCTCGATTTTAAAAGAGTTAATATAATATAAAAGTTAATGTAATAAAATTATTTTTAATATTATATTAGAAATGAAATGTTATTCGTTTTTAAAGGTATCTAGTTTTTAAAGAAATGAATTTAATTCAGAAATTATAAATTTATTTAAAAAATTTTTTAATTAAATAATTTATAATTTTAATATTTTATGGGATAAGCTATAAAATAAATTTTTAAAAATAATAATAATACATTAATAAATATATGCTTAGAATTAGCAATTATTAAAAATTATGTTATAATTTATTTTATAACAATCATTATTTATTAAATTTTAATAATTTATTTAAATATTAATTTTAATTTTTAAAATTAAGTAATTATGAAAAAATTAGTATATTATATTGTAAAAATAAATTTATTTGAAAAGTTTAAATAAAGAATTCGGCAAAAATAATGTTCGCCTGTTTAACAAAAACATGTCTTTTTGAATTAAATTTAAAGTCTGACCTGCCCACTGAATTTTTAAATGGCCGCAGTATCCTAACTGTGCAAAGGTAGCATAATCATTAGTCTTTTAATTGAAGGCTGGAATGAATGGTTGGACGAAATATTAACTGTTTCATTTAAATTTTTTATAGAATTTTATTTTTTAGTCAAAAAGCTAAAATATATTTAAAAGACGAGAAGACCCTATAAATCTTTATATTTTTATATATTTTAATTATAAAGATTAATTTTGTTATAATATATAAAAATATTTTATTGGGGTGATATTAAAATTTAAAAAACTTTTAATTTTTAAAAACATTAATTTATGAATAATTGATCCATTAATAATGATTAAAAAATTAAGTTACTTTAGGGATAACAGCGTAATTTTTTTGGAGAGTTCATATCGATAAAAAAGATTGCGACCTCGATGTTGGATTAAGATATAATTTTGGGTGTAGCCGTTCAAATTTTAAGTCTGTTCGACTTTTAAATTCTTACATGATCTGAGTTCAAACCGGCGTAAGCCAGGTTGGTTTCTATCTTTAATAAATTATAATATTTTAGTACGAAAGGACCAAATATTAAAATAATTTTATTTTTTGTAAAGAATATTATTAATTTGATAAAACTATTTTGGCAGATTAGTGCAATAAATTTAGAATTTATGTATGTAAATTTTTATTACAAATAGTACTTGTTTTATATAGAATTAATTTTGTCTTTAATTGGAAGTTTATTATTAATTATTTGTGTATTAGTAAGTGTTGCTTTTTTAACTTTATTAGAACGTAAAGTTTTAGGTTATATTCAAATTCGTAAAGGACCAAATAAAGTTGGATTGATAGGAATTCCTCAACCTTTTTGTGATGCGATTAAGTTATTTACAAAAGAACAAACTTATCCTTTATTATCAAATTATTTAAGATATTATATTTCTCCAATTTTATCTTTGTTTTTATCATTAGTTGTATGAATATGTATGCCTTTTTTTGTAAAATTATATTCATTTAATTTAGGAGGATTATTTTTTTTATGCTGTACTAGTTTAGGAGTTTATACAGTAATAGTTGCAGGTTGATCTTCTAATTCAAATTATGCTTTATTAGGAGGTTTACGAGCTGTTGCTCAAACTATTTCTTATGAAGTTAGATTGGCTTTAATTTTATTATCATTTATTTTTTTAATTGGAAGTTATAATTTACTTTATTTTTATTATTATCAAATTTATTTATGATTTTTAATTGTTTTATTTCCAATAGCTTTAGTTTGATTTACTATTTCTTTAGCAGAAACTAATCGTACTCCTTTTGATTTTGCTGAAGGTGAATCAGAGTTAGTTTCTGGGTTTAATGTAGAATACAGAAGAGGAGGATTTGCTTTAATTTTTTTAGCTGAATATGCAAGAATTTTATTTATGAGAATGTTATTTTGTGTTATTTTTTTAGGTAGAGATGTATTTAGAATTTTATTTTATATTAAATTAATATTTATTTCTTTTGTATTTATTTGAGCTCGTGGGACTTTACCTCGTTTTCGTTATGATAAATTAATATATTTAGCTTGAAAATGTTTTTTACCTTTTTCTTTAAATTATTTAATATTTTTTATTGGGTTTAAAATTTTAATTTTTTCTTTTTTATTATGAATTATTTTTAGTAAAGTTAATAGAAAAGAAAATTTCTATCTTATGTTTTCAAAACATATGCTTATTCAAGCTCATTAACTTAATTAATTTAATAAATTATCTCATCATTTATTTACTAAAGGATTAATTAAATAATATAAAAAATAGATAACTGTTAAAATTTGTCCAAGTAATACATAAGGTTCTTCAACAGGTCGAGCTCCAATTCAAGTCAATAAAATTACAGTAACTACTATAATTCAAAATAAAATTTGGTTAATAGGATAAAATTGAATTCCTCGAAATTTTCTTAAATTATAAAATGGAAGAATTATTAAAATAGCAATAGATAAAACTAGTGCGATTACTCCTCCTAATTTATTAGGAATTGAACGAAGAATTGCATAGGCGAATAAAAAATATCATTCAGGTTGAATGTGAGCAGGGGTTACTAAAGGATTAGCTGGAATGAAATTATCTGGGTCTCCTAATAAGTAAGGATTAATTAATACTAAAGTAATTAAAATAAAAAATATTACAATAAATCCAACAATATCCTTATAAGTAAAATAAGGATGAAATGGAATTTTATCAATATTTGAATTTACCCCAATTGGATTATTTGATCCTGTTTGGTGTAAAAATAATAAATGGATTATTACTATAGCAAGAACAATAAAAGGTAAAATAAAATGAAAAGTAAAAAATCGAGTTAATGTTGCATTATCAACAGCAAATCCTCCTCAAACTCATTGTACAAGGTCTAATCCTAAATAAGGTACTGCAGAAAGTAAATTTGTAATAACGGTTGCTCCTCAAAATGATATTTGACCTCAAGGTAAAACATATCCTATAAATGCGGTTCCTATAACTAAAAATAAAATAATTACTCCGATTATTCATGTTGGAGTATATAAGTATGAACCATAATATATTCCTCGTCCTACGTGTAAATAAATACAAATAAAAAAAAATGATGCTCCGTTAGCATGTATAGTTCGTAATAATCACCCGTAATTTACATCTCGACAAATATGATTTACTCTATAAAAAGCTAAATTTACATCTGCTGTATAATGTATTGCTAAAAATAGTCCAGTTAAAATTTGAATAATTAAACATAATCCTAATAAAGATCCAAAATTTCATCAACTTGAAATATTTCTAGGGGCGGGTAAGTCTACTAAAGCATTGTTAGCAATTTTGAATAAGGGGTGTGAAGTTCGTAAAGGTTTATTCATTAATTTATTATTCGTAAAGGTCCTTTAAATAATTTAGTAATTTTTACAATAACAATTAAAGTAATTAGTAAATAATTTATTAAAAGAATTGTAATAAAATTTGTAGGAAAATTATATAATTTATTTAAAGATAAAGAATTTTCTGAAAAATAAGTGTATAAATTTGAAATTCTTTCTATTTCATTATTCAAAAAAAATGAAGTTAATGAATTTTTATCAATAATAATTGATAAAATTAATAAAATGATTAATAAAATAAAAGAAAATAATGTTAATTTAATTGATAAATTAAATATTTCATTAGAAGCTAAAGATGTAACATAAATAAATAAAACTAGTATTCCCCCTAAAAAAATTAAAAATAAAATATAAGAAAATCAAAATGTTTTTGTAATTAAACCAGTTCTTAAACAAATTAAAATGGTTTGAATTAATAAAGTTAATCCTATAGCCAATGGGTGAAATATGTTAATAAAAATGATTGAAGTTAAAAAAATTAAAGAAAATAAAATTAATTGAATAATATCAAGAGGTAGTTTATATAAAATATTAATTTTGGGGATTAATGAAAAAGAAATTCTTTTCTCTTGAAGTTTTAAAAGAATTAATCTTATTTTTGATTTACAAGACCAATGTTTTTATTAAACTATTAAAACTAATGATTATAATTTTGTATTGAAGATTTCCAATGATTTTATTTATTTTAGGGTTATTTTGTTTTGTTTCTAATCGAAAACATTTACTTTCTATATTATTAAGCTTAGAATATATTGTTCTAATTTTATTTTTTATATTATTTATTTATTTAAATATATTAAATTATGAAAGTTATTTTAGAATAATATTTTTAACTTTTAGAGTTTGTGAAGGTGCATTAGGGTTATCTATTTTAGTCTCAATAATTCGTACACATGGTAATGATTATTTTCAATCTTTTAGAATTATATAATGTTAAAATTGATTTTTTTTTTATTATTTTTAATTCCATTATGTTTTATTAATAATATATTTTGAATGGTACAAGTTTTATTATTTTTTATTTCTTTTTTATTTTTGTTGATAAATAATTTTATAAATTATTGAATAAGTATTTCATATTTTTTAGGTTCAGATATTCTATCATATGGATTAATTTTATTAAGTTTATGAATTTGTTCTTTAATATTATTAGCGAGAGAAAGAGTGTATAAATATAATAATTATAAAAATTTATTTTTATTAAATATTATTTTATTATTATTATTATTAATTTTAACTTTTAGAAGAATAAGATTATTTATATTTTATTTATTTTTTGAAAGAAGATTAATTCCTACATTATTTTTAATTTTAGGTTGAGGGTATCAACCTGAACGTTTGCAAGCAGGAATTTATTTATTATTTTATACTCTTTTAGTTTCTTTACCAATATTAATTGGTATTTTTTATTTTATAAATAAAACTAATACAATAAATTTTTACTTACTAAATAATTATATATTTAATTTTGATTTATTGTATTTTTGTATAATAAGAGCTTTTTTAGTTAAAATACCAATATTTTTAGTTCATTTATGATTGCCTAAGGCTCATGTAGAAGCTCCAGTTTCAGGATCTATAATTTTAGCTGGAATTATACTAAAATTAGGGGGTTATGGTATATTGCGAGTAATTTCTATTTTGCAACAGATAAATTTAAAATATAGATTTATTTGAATTAGAATTAGCTTAGTAGGGGGTGTTTTAGTTAGATTAATTTGTTTACGTCAAACTGATTTAAAGGCATTAATTGCTTATTCTTCTGTTGCTCATATAGGAATTGTTTTATCAGGGTTATTAACAATAAGTTATTGAGGTTTAAGAGGTTCATATAGTTTAATAATTGCTCATGGACTTTGTTCTTCTGGTTTATTTTGTTTAGCTAATGTTTCTTATGAACGGTTAGGAAGTCGAAGATTATTAATTAATAAGGGTTTATTAAATTTTATGCCAGTTATAGCTTTATGATGATTTTTATTAAGTTCTGCAAATATAGCTGCTCCTCCTACTTTAAATTTATTAGGAGAAATTTCTTTATTAAATAGAATTGTTTCTTGATCATGAATTTCTATAATTATATTATCTTTACTTTCTTTTTTTAGAGCAGCTTATACTTTATATTTATATTCTTTTAGACAACATGGAAAAATTTTTTCTAGAGTTTATTCATTTAGAGGAGGTAAAATTCGTGAGTATTTATTAATAATTTTACATTGATTACCTTTAAACTTATTAATTATAAAAAGAGAAACTTGTATATTATGATTATATTTAAATAGTTTAAAAAAAATACTAATTTGTGGTGTTAGTGATATGAGTAATTCATTTTAGATCGTGAAATATTTATCAATTTGTAGAATTAGATTTTTAAGTTTAATTTCTATTAGTTTTTCTTTATTTTTAATAAGATTAAATTTTTTATTAAAAAATTTAGTTTATTTTGTTGAATGAGAAGTAGTTTCGTTAAATTCTATAAGAATTGTAATAACATTATTATTTGATTGAATAAGTTTATTATTTATGTCTTTTGTTTTAATAATTGCTTCTTTAGTAATTTTTTATAGAAAAGAATATATAATAAGAGATGAAAATATTAATCGATTTATTATATTAGTTTTAATATTTGTTTTATCTATAATATTATTAATTATTAGTCCTAATTTAATTAGAATTTTATTAGGATGAGATGGGTTAGGGTTAGTTTCTTATTGTTTAGTAATTTATTTTCAAAATATTAAATCTTATAATGCTGGGATATTAACTGCTTTATCTAATCGAATTGGGGATGTTGCTTTACTTTTAGCAATTGCTTGAATATTAAATTATGGAAGATGAAATTATATTTTTTATTTAGAAATTATACAAAATGAATTTGAAATAATAGTAATTGGTAGATTAGTTATATTAGCTGCTATAACTAAAAGAGCTCAAATTCCTTTTTCTTCTTGGTTACCTGCTGCTATAGCAGCTCCTACTCCTGTTTCAGCTTTAGTTCATTCATCTACTTTAGTAACAGCTGGAGTTTATTTATTGATTCGGTTTAATATTTTATTAGAAAATTCTTGATTAGGTCAATTTTTACTTTTATTATCTGGTTTAACAATATTTATGGCTGGTTTAGGTGCAAATTTTGAATTTGATTTAAAAAAAATTATTGCTTTATCAACTTTAAGACAATTAGGTTTAATAATAAGAATTTTATCTATAGGTTTTTATAAGTTAGCATTTTTTCATTTATTAACTCATGCTTTATTTAAAGCTCTTTTATTTATATGTGCTGGAGCTATTATTCATAATATAAATAATTCTCAAGATATTCGTTTAATGGGGGGTTTAAGAATTCATATGCCTTTAACTTCAGCTTGTTTTAATGTTTCTAATTTAGCTTTATGTGGGATACCTTTTTTAGCTGGATTTTATTCAAAGGATATAATTTTAGAAGTAGTTATAATTAGAAACATTAATTTTTTTTTTTCTTTTTATTTTTTTTTCAACAGGTTTAACAGTATGTTATTCTTTTCGGTTAGTTTATTATTCAATAACTGGAGATTTAAATTGTAGAAGATTAAATATATTAAATGATGGGGGTGTGGTTGTTTTGTTTTTTTGTTTTTTTTTTTATTTTCCTTCCCTTTTATAATTAATTTTTTTTTTTTTTAATTATTTATTTTTTTTTAAATGTTTTTTTTTTGTTTTTTGTTTTTTTGTTTTTTTGTGTTTTTTGTTTTATTTAGAGAAAATTTAAAAAATTAATAAATTTGTATTTTTTTTGATTTTTTTTTTTTTTTTTTTATTTATATAAAAATCCCTTAACCAAACCAAAGAAATATTTGATAAATTTTGTGTTTTTTTTGCTTTAAATATTTTTTAATATGTTTTATTTTTTTTTTTTGTTTGGTGGTGTTCTTTGGTGAAGGTTGAGGGGTTTTGGGGGCCCCAAAAAGGGTTTTTTACCCGAAAATTTTGAAAAAAATCAATGGAATAATATGGGGATTGGGAGAAGGAAGGGGGGGGGGGTAGGGGGGGTGTGAGTTATCTAAAAGGAAGGGATATATATTTTTTTAAAAATTTATTATGGAAAAGATTTTCTCGGCGGGGGGGGCGCGTTTTTTCCCACCCGCCCAAAAGCGCAACCGTGTGACCATTTCAAAGGAGTGTTTGGCGATGTTCAACCGCAATCCAAACGAATTTTTGCGCCGTTTCGTTACCGTAGACGAAACATGGATCCACCACACCACACCAGAGACCAAAGAACAATCAAGACAGTGGGTTTCTCCGGGTGAACGTGCACCAAAGAAGGCCAAGGTGGGTCTGTCGGCCAACAAGGTCATGGCCACAGTTTTTTGGGATGCACAAGGTATCATTCACATCGATTACCTTGAAAAGGGTAAAACGATCACCGGCGAATATTATTCAGAGCTTTTGGACAGATTCGATATTGATTTGAAGCAGAAACGACCGCATTTGGCGAAAAAAAAGTGCTGTTCCATCAGGACAATGCACGGGTGCACACGTGTGTAGTCAGCATGGCAAAATTTCATAAATTGGGCTACGAACTGCTACCCCATCCAGCATATTCTCCAGATTTAGCCCCCTGTGACTATTTTTTGTTTCCAAACATGAAGAAATGGCTCGGCGGTAAGAGATTCGGGTCAAATGAAGAGGTCATCACAGAAACAAACGACTATTTTGAGGGCCTTGAGAAAACCTATTATTTGGAAGGAATAAAAAAATTGGAAAAACGCTGGACTAAATGTATAGAGCTAAAAGGAGATTATGTTGAGAAATAAAACGCTTCTTTGACGAAAAAAATATATTTTATTCAAAAAGTCACGGACTTATCAAACGACCCTCGTATGTTTGGTTTATTATTTACAAGAATTATTGGGGGTAGAATATTAAATTGATTAATTTTTCCTTATCCGTATATAATTTGTTTACCTTTATCTATAAAATTATTGACTTTAATAGTTTGTATTAGAGGGGGTTTATTGGGATATTTAATTTCTTTCATAAATTTATATAGTTTAAATAAATCTTTAATTTATTATAATATTACTATATTTTTAGGTTCTATATGATTTATCCCTATTTTAAGAACATATAAATTAATTTATTTTCCTTTAAATTACGGTAATATTGTTTTAAAAAGTTTTGATCAAGGTTGATCAGAATATTTTGGGGGTCAAAATTTATACCAAAAATTAGTAAAATATTCTCAAATTTTATTTTTAATACATAATAATAATTTAAAAATTTATGTAATATTATTTGTATTATGAGTATTAGTTTTATTAAATTTTTTATTATTTTTATATTCAAATAGCTTATATTTAGAGTATGACATTGAAGATGTTATGGAGATTAATTATTTTTACAATGAAAATGTAAAGTTTTGTATTAAACTATATAAATTAGAAGTATAAATGGAATTTAACCATTAAAAGAAAAAAGTTAGCAGCTTTTACTTGATCACCATACTTCCTTAATCGGAGTTTATACTCAATTCTATCATTAACAGTGATAAGCCTCTATTTTGGCTTCAATTAAAAAGAATAAGGGTAATTTACCTAAGATTAGGTCGAAACTAATCGCAATTTATCGCTTCATATTCTGCTGTATATATATATATATATATATATGTATATATATATATATATATATATATATATATATATATATATAAGGTAGATTGAAAAATCGATACTTTTTGAATGCAAATCAAATGTTATAATTAACTACAACCCTATTTAATTAGATCAATTTAATATTCCTTGATTCTATTCATGATAAAGACCAATTAATAAAATAAAAATAAAAATTGTTGAAGTAATTGTTCAAATAAATAAATTAGAAAATTTAATAATAATAATTATTGGTAAAACTAAAGCAATTTCTACGTAAAAAATTAAAAAAATAATTGTGATTAAGAAAAATCGTAAAGAAAATGGTAAACGAGAAGAAAATTTAGGATCAAATCCACATTCGAATGGAGATCTTTTTTCTCGATCGACTAAAGTTTATATACCCTTGGACCATTGAAAATGGTCAAATAAGGGTATACTAACTTTGTGCAAATATATGTAACAGGCAGAAGGAGGCGTCGGAGACCCCATAAAGTATATATATTCTTGCTCAGGATCAATAGCCGAGTCGATTGAGCCATGTCCGTCTGTCTGTCCGTCTGTCCGTCTGTCTGTCTGTCTGGATGAACGCGTCGATCTCAGCTATTACAAAAGCTACGGACACCAAATTTAGCATGAAGATTCCTGTATACCATACGCAGATCAAGTTTATTTTCAATTTTGCCAATTTTGGTTTACATTGCTATTTACATAAAAGTACTCATTTCTTAACGTTCTGCTTTAGCATATATATAGATAAATACTATATGAACTTATCCTCCAAATTGCAATCCGATTGGACAATAAACCCTGAAGTTATAAGATAAACCATTTCGACCCTTCGACCAGCAAAGAAGTGGTCGATGACGTCAGAGCTAAATTACTTGTGCATAAAAAAAAAGGACAAACGATGCGAGCGCGAAGCGCGAGCTGTTTCTCGACTCTTCTTTTCCATGCACATGTCAATTACCGAAAATACATGTGCATAAATAAATATATGCTAACACTCAACTAATAGGTGGCGTATAGATGAATATGAATGTATGCAAGCAGTTGCATGCATGTGTCCATATTCATAATATTCATAATATGCGTACGTGCAGCTATGTTTATTATTTAATAATTCATATTTTAGGGTCAATAAAAAATACAAAACCATAAAATGCAATTAAATAAATATTAATTTTGATTACTCGATATATTCCAAGTTATCATTATTGGCCAATTCAAAATTTATAAAGTAATTCCGATATATACTGTTCACTCCGAATTTTGCAGTCTTTCGCGCGCTAGGAAAATTGCGGCGATTAATTATTGGCAACGTATCGAAATTGAAGCAACGTGGCAGCGCACTGCAGTGTTATGATTAATTTGTAGCTTGCGATTAGTATTATACATTTAAATACTTTTTATGGCAACTTACGTCCAAGGGTATCCCACTGTCGAGTGCCGCTCTCGTTTTTCTTAAAATTGAGGCTAAAATTACTACAATAAATCTAATTGTTATAATTACTGAAGCAATAAAAATTATAGATAGAATTATTTATACTATTATTAATAGACCTTATGATTGGAAGTCAAATATTCTTTTATACTATATAAATAAATTAAAATTAACCTCCTCATCAATAAATTGTGATATATAAAAATAATCAAACTACATCAACAAAATGTCAATATCAAGCAGCTGCTTCGAACCCGAAGTGGTGATTTTTTGAAAAATGGTTATTTAAATGACGTAATAAACATTTTAGTGAAAAAGTTGTTCCAATTAATACATGAATTCCGTGAAATCCTGTTGCTATAAAAAATGTTGAACCATAAACTGAATCAGCAATTGTAAAAGGGGCTTCAAAATATATGCGTAAGCTTGAAGGATAGAAAAATAAATACCTTATAATACAGTAAAAAATAAACCTTGAGAAGTTTGTGAATGATTACCTTCCATTAATCTGTGGTGAGCTCATGTAACTGTCACTCCTGAAGCTAATAAAATAGCTGTATTTAATAGAGGAATTTGAATTGGATTAAAAGAAATAATTCCTGCAGGAGGTCAACAAGCTCCTAATTCAATTGCAGGAGAAAGACTTCTGTGAAAAATGCTCAAAAAAATCTTACAAAAAATAAAGTTTCTGATAAAATAAATAAAATTATTCCTCATCGTAATCCGATAGTAACTGCATATGTGTGTAAACCTTGATATGTACCTTCACGAGATACGTCTCGTCATCATTGATAAACTGTAAGGATTGTAATAATATTACCTAAAAAAATAGAGAAGTATCATATTGATGAAATCATTTAATTATACCTGAAACAGTTGTTATAGCTCCAATTGCACCTGTTAAAGGTCAAGGGCTGTAATCAACTAAATGAAATGGGTGATTTGAATGTGTAGACATTTTTAATATATATGTGTATATATATATATAGATTGAATTATAGCTACAGCTGATTCAAGAACTAATAAAGCAATTTGACCTACTAAAAGGAAAGTTACTAAGAAGTAAGATATCGAAGGTCCTGTATTTCCTAATAAAGTTAATAATAAATGTCCTGCAATTATATTAGCGGTTAATCGAACAGCTAATGTTCTTGGTCGAATTACATTTCTAATAGTTTCAATACATACTATAAATGGTATTAAAACTGCTGGAGTTCCTTGAGGCACTAAATGAGCAAATATATTTTGAGTAGGATTAATTCATCCGTATAATATGAATGATAATCATAAAGGAAGAGCTAATGATAATGTTAAAGTTAGATGACTTGTTCTTGTAAAAATATAAGGAAATAATCCTATGAAATTATTAAAAAGAATAAGAGAAAATAAAGAAATAAAAAAAATGAAGAACCATTATGACTTGTTGGCCCTAATAAAGTTTTAAATTCTTTGTGTAATGTTAAAAATTTGAATTTCAAAAGATATTGTATCGAGAAGGTATTAGTCAATAAATTGAAGGAATTATTAAAAGTCCTAAAAATGTTCTTATTCAGTTTAAAGATAAACCAAAAATTGATGAGGGGTCAAATACAGAAAATAAATTTGTTATCATTTTCAATTTATTGAATTTAAATTTAAATTTTTTAATTCATTAGATTTAGGAGAAGTTGGTATATAATTGTAATAATTAATTGAACAAAATATTATACAAATAATTGAAAAGATAAAATATAAAATTAATCATGAAATTGGGGCTATTTGTGGAATTAAAAAATATTAATATTTTAATAATTTTAGTTTGACATACTAATGTTATACAATTTAACTAATTTTTTAGATTCATTAGAAGTAAGTGCTAATTTACTATAAAATGGTTTAAGAGACCAGTACTTGCTTTCAGTCATCTAATGAAGAATTTACATTATTAGAAATTCATTTAATAAAATAATTTACAGGAACTCTTTCAATTACAATAGGCATAAAACTATGATTTGCCCACAAATTTCTGAACATTGTCCAATAAATAAACCAGGTCGGTTGATAAAAAAATTTGTTTGGTTTAATCGACCAGGAGTTCCATCAACCTTTACTCCTAATGCTGGGATAGTTCATGAATGAATTACATCAGCGGCTGTTACTAAAATTCGAATTTGAGAATTTATTGTTAAAACAATTCGATTATCAACATCTAATAAACGAAATCCATCATTTGAAAGTTCATTTGTTGGGATTATATAAGAATCAAATTCTACATTATTAAAATCAGAATATTCATAGCTTCAGTATCATTGATGTCCAATTCTTTTTAAAGTAACTGAAGGTTCGTTAATTTCATCTAATTAATTAGGAAGTAAAGGTAAGTCTGAATAACTATGTTCAGCTGGAGGGGTATTTTGATATCATTCAATAAAAGAATTTAATTGAATGGGAAAAATTACTTGTCGTTGAGATACTAAACTTTCTCAGATAATATAAAAAAAAAATAAAATTCCTAGTAAAGAAATTGAAGAACCAATTGTTGAAATTTCATTTCATGTAGTATAAGCATCCGGGTAATCAGAATAACGAGGAGGTATACCTACTAAACCTAAAAAATGTTGGGGGAAAACGTTAAATTTACTCCAATAAATATAATAATAAATTGACTTTTTAATCACTTATTATTTAATGTTAAACCTGTAAATAAAGGATATCAATGAATAAATCCAGCTATAATAGGAAATACGGCTCCTATTGATAAAACATAATGAAAATGAGCTACAACATAATATGTATCATGTAAAATAATATCAACTGAAGAGTTAGCTAAAACAACTCCAGTCAATCCCCCAACTGTAAATAAAAATACAAACCCTAAAGCTCATAAAATTGCTGGGGAATACAAAAGTTGAGCCCCATGTAAAAATTCCTGTAGGAACAGCAATAATTATTGTAGCAGACGTAAAATAAGCTCTGGTATCGACATCTATTCCTACTGTGAATATGTGATGAGCTCATACAATAAATCCTAATAACCCAATTGCTAGTATAGCATAAATTATTCCTAATGATCCAAAAGTTTCCTTTTTTCCTGATTCTTGACTAATAATATGAGAAATTATTCCAAGTCCTGGTAAAATTAAAATATAAACTTCTGGATGTCCAAAAAATCAAAATAAATGTTGGTAAAGAATTGGATCTCCACCTCCAGCTGGGTCAAAAAATGAAGTATTTAAATTTCGATCTGTTAAAAGCATAGTAATTGCTCTGGCAAGCACAGGTAAAGATAAAAGTAATAATAAAGCTGTAATTACTACAGATCAAACAAATAGAGGTATTCGATCAAATGTAATTCCTAAAGAACGTATATTAATTACTGTGGTAATTAAATTTACTACTCCTAAAATTTAAGAAATTCCCGCAAATGTAAAGAAAAAATAGCTAAATCAATGGAAGCTCCTCCATGAGCAATACCTGAAGATAAAGGTGGGTAAACAGTTCATCCTGTTCCAGTTCCGTTTTCTACTATACTTCTTACCAATAAAAGAGATAAAGCAGGAGGAAGTAATCAAAATCTTATATTATTTATTCGAGGAAAAGCTATATCAGGAGCTCCTAATATTAAAGGAACTAGTCAATTTCCAAATCCTCCAATTATAATAGGTATAACTATAAAAAAATTATAATAAATGCATGGGCTGTAACAATTACATTAAAAATTTGGTCATCTCCAATTAATGCTCCAGGGTGTGTTAATTCAGGTCGAATAAGAATTCTTAATGATGTTCCCACTATTCCCGCTCAAGCTTCAAAAATAAAATATAATGTACCAATATCTTTATGATTTGTTGAAAATAATCATTGTCGCGATTAAGTGGCTGAAAATAGGCGATAGATTGTAAATCTATTTATAAGAATTATTCTTCTTAATTAATTAGGCTTTATTGTCAACAATGACGTCAAACTGCAATTTTGAAGGAGTAATAATATTACTAAGGCTTAAAGGGAATCGTATATTTATAGCTTTGAAGGCTATTAGTTTATTTAACTTAAAGCTTTAAAAAATAAAATAAAATATAGAAATAAAAAATAATCCAAAAATAGAAAAAAATGTTAAAATTAAGTATAATTTTATATTAAATTTGTTATAATAGGAATTGAAAATAAAATTATTTTCATAATAATTTAATATAAATGCAGAATAACTAATTCGTAAATAAAAAAATAAAGTAATTAATGTAGATATTATTAAAATAAATAATTGAAAATATTGTCCGTTAAAAGTTATTTGTTCAACTACAATTCATTTTGGTAAAAATCCCAAAAATGGAGGAAGACCCCCTAAGAATAACAAATTTATTAATAAAGTAAATTTTAAAATTTTTCTATTAGTAAATCAATAAAATAATTGATTTAAATGAAATAATTTAAATAAATTAAATATATAGACTAAAACAAAAGATAAAAAAGAATAAAATAAAAAATATAAAAGTCAAACTGATTCATTAATTATTAATGCTCTCAGTATTCAACCTAAATGATTAATTGAAGAAAAAGCTATTCATTTTCGCAAAGAAGTTTGATTTAATCCCCCAAGGGCACCAATAAATACAGATAAACTTACTCTAATTAAAATTAAATTTTTTAGATCTAAATAAGAAATTAATATTAAAAGACCAATTTTTTGTCAAGTTATTAATAAAAGTGAATTAATTCAAGTTAAACCTTCTATTAAATTAGGAAATCAAAAGTGAAATGGAGCAGCTCCTCTTTTTAGTGCTGATAATAAAATTATTGAAGTAAATGATTCATTAATTTCTCTATTTATATGATTTTTTAATATTAATAAAATAACAGAAAATAATAAAACTGTAGAAGCTAAAGCTTGAGTCAAAAAATATTTTAATGAAGCTTCAGTTGATTTGAAATTATTATGGTTTTTCTCTTATTCGAGGAATAAAAGATAATAAATTATTTTCTAATCCTACTCAAGCTCCTAATCAAGAATTAGATGTTACTGTAATTAAAGAACCAATTATTATTATTATTAAAAATAAATTTTTGAAGAATTATTAAAAATTAAAAAGAAAAGGATTAAAACCTTTATAAATGGGGTATGAGCCCAGTAGCTTAATTAGCTTATCTTTTTATATTTTAGTGTATGATGCACAAAAGTTTTTTATACTTTTAGAAATAGTTTAATTCTATTAAATATAATAAAAATTTAATGAATGTGGGTTACCACATGATTTACCCTATCAAGATGATCCTTTTTATCAGGCAATTCATTAATTATTATTTTACCCCAATTTTTTTTTATTGTTTTTTTTTTTAAATTATACATTTATTAATTTTAATAGTTTTTTAAAATTAATAATAAAATATAGTAATTTTTAAAAATGTATTATGTTATTTTTATTAATAATTAAATTTTTCTATATATATATATACATATATATTATAAAATATTTTACATATATATAAATATTAAAATATTTAATATTTTATATATATATAATATATTTATAAAATAAAAGAATATATAGATAAAAGAATTGTAAAAGAAAATTGAAATAATATGAAAAATTTATATTGTATTAGAAAATTTAATTTATTGTACCTTGTGTATCAGCGTTTTTTAAATAAAAAATAATTTAAATATTTTTCTCGATTTTAAAAGAGTTAATATAATACAAAAGTTTATGTAATGAAATTATTTTTAATATTATATTAGAAATGAAATGTTATTCGTTTTTAAAGAAATGAATTTAATTCAGAAATTATAAATTTATTTAAAAAATTTTTTATTTAAATAATTTATAATTTTAATATTTCATGGGATAAGCTAAAAAATAAATTTTTAAAAATAATAATATTATGTTAATAAATATATGCTTAGAATTAGCAATTATTTAAAATTATGTTATAATTTATTTTATAACAATCATTATTTATTAAATTTTAATAATTTATTAAAATATTAATTTTAATTTTTAAAATTAAGTAATTATGAAAAAATTAGTATATTATATTGTAAAAATAAATTTATTTGAAAAGTTTAAATAAAGAATTCGGCAAAAATAATGTTCGCCTGTTTAACAAAAACATGTCTGACCTGCCCACTGAATTTTTAAATGGCCGCAGTATCCTAACTGTGCAAAGGTAGCATAATCATTAGTCTTTTAATTGAAGGCTGGAATGAATGGTTGGACGAAATATTAACTGTTTCATTTAAATTTTTTATAGAATTTTATTTTTTAGTCAAAAAGCTAAAATATATTTAAAAGACGAGAAGACCCTATAAATCTTTATATTTTTATGTATTTTAATTATAAAGATTAATTTTGTTATAATATATAAAAATATTTTATTGGGGTGATATTAAAATTTAAAAAACTTTTAATTTTTAAAAACATTAATTTGTGAATAATTGATCCATTATTAATGATTAAAAAATTAAGTTACTTTAGGGATAACAGCGTAATTTTTTTGGAGAGTTCATATCGATAAAAAAGATTGCGACCTCGATGTTGGATTAAGATATAATTTTGGGTGTAGCCGTTCAAATTTTAAGTCTGTTCGACTTTTAAATTCTTACATGATCTGAGTTCAAACCGGCGTAAATTATAATATTTTAGTACGAAAGGACCAAATATTAAAATAATTTTATTTTTTGTGAAGAATATTATTAATTTGATAAAGCTATTTTGGCAGATTAGTGCAATAAATTTAGAATTTATGTATGTAAATTTTTATTACAAATAGTACTTGTTTTATATAGAATTAATTTTGTCTTTAATTGGAAGTTTATTATTAATTATTTGTGTATTAGTAATTGTTGCTTTTTTAACTTTATTAGAGCGTAAGGTTTTAGGTTATATTCAGATTCGTAAGGGGCCAAATAAAGTTGGATTGATAGGAATTCCTCAACCTTTTTGTGATGCGATCAAATCGATTGACTTCTGTCGGGGTAAGACGTGTTTTTATCGAGCTCCGCACAAAAAAAAAAATCAATTAATTCGAGTGAAGTGAATATTTAATAAAATAAGAAAATAAAACCGAAAGTGAAAGAGACGCTCTGTGCGATGCACCATCGCTCGATTACACATTCTGTGTTTGAAATAGTGTAATCAAGTAGTTTTACATCTTCAAACAAAAAGATCAAAAATAACAACTATGAGTCAGAACGACACTCGCGCTCAGTGACAACGCGAGCAAGACGATCGACGGCTCTCACTGCAACGAAACAACGCGTATTTCTCTTACGTCTCCGCGGCTTCTGTAGACAGCGAGCGGTCAATCACCCCAAACCCGACGAACTTACCTCTGCCAACAACTCAAGAAAGAGCGCGTTCTTGCTCTCCCTCACCACTAGTGTCGTCACAAAACCCGCAAGCTCCAAACACTTGCGAATTCTCTTTGCGCTTACCTACGGTAACTAGTACGGTGACAACAACAACCACTGCAACTTCAATCACAACAACAACTGCTACGGTATCGTCAGCTCGCGCAATTTCGTCGACGCAAGCACTTGCTCTCACTGGGCCAGCGATCAAAACAAAACAAAAAACTAACGGTTCTGCTGCGCTGTCAGCAATCCAAAACGTAAACAAAAACGACGGGTCGCCCATACAGAGTGGAATAGATCGCTACATAACAATAAAAAGAAAACTCAGCCCACAAAATTACAAAAATCAACAAACCGAAAATAAATCAAAAATTGCAAGCGTGAATACTAGCAACAACAACAACAATACCAACAGATTTGAGCTGCTGGTAAATTCTACTGATGAAAGAGAACAACCGGCAAAGTCATCTAAGAAGGTCAAGCCTCCTCCAATATACATTCGCGAAAAAAGCTCAAGTGCATTAGTGAACAAAATTGCCACACTCATAGGAGAAGACTCATTTTTCGTAGTCCCCATAAGAAAAGGGAACATACACGAAACAAAGGTTCAAACTGAAACCGAGGCTACACATCGTCTACTAACCAAGTTCTTGGATGATGCAGGAAAAAAATATTATACATACCAATTAAAGAGCGCAAGGGGCCTACAGGTTGTTCTCAAAGGGATTGAGGCAACTGTTTCGACCACTGAAATCGTAGAAGCGCTCAAGGAAAAGAACTTTAATGCAAAAATGGTCATGAACATATTAAAAAAAAACAGGGAACCACAACCAATGTTCAAAGTCGAGTTGGAGCCAGAGAGTCAGACACTGAAAAAAAAACGAAGTTCACCCAATATACAAGTTACAGCTTCTACTGCATCGATGTATTACAGTGGAAGAGCCACACAAGCGCAATCGCCCAGTGCAGTGCACTAATTGCCAAGAATATGGGCACACTATGGCTTACTGCACACTTAAATCTATTTGCGTAGTCTGTAGTGAAGCTCATAGCAAAGCGAACTGCCATAAGAACAAGGACGACAGCTCTGTAAAAATGTGCAGCAACTGCGGTGAGAGTCACAGAGCGAATTGGCGTGGCTGCGTAGTATACAAGGACCTAAAGAACCGTCTTAACAAACGTGGACAATCAATACGTGCTCAGACCACCCACATGAGTGGCACTCCGCCACAATCGGGCCGTCTTACACTGCACCCCCTCCCACACATCGTACCAACCCTAGCGTTTCCTTTGATAGTGCCTTAAAATCGGGATTTTAAACTGTGAATCCGTTAACACAAAAGACGACTACTACGCGGCAAGAACAGGAAGTAACTAAGTTAAACGAACAAACACAGCATATATCCACTGGCATTGAAACGATGATGATATCACTCCAACAAACTTTAAAAGAATTGATGACATTCATGCAAACCACAATGCAAGAGCTTATGAGAAACCAAAATATGCTGATACAGCTTCTAGAGTCATCCAAATCTATATAATGTCTACACTACAAATATCTATGTGGAACGCCAATGGCGTTTCACGGCATAAACTCGAACTTGCCCAGTTCTTATCCGAAAAAAATATCGACGTCATGCGCCTCTCCGAGACACATCTAACGGATAAGCACAACTTCCATATTCCAGGATATATGTTCTACGCCACAAACCATCCGGACGACAAAGCCCACGGCGGCACTGGTATACTTATCAGAAGTCGCATCAAACACCACCTTCATAATAGAACTGAAATGGACTACTTGCAATCCACTTCCATTAAGATGCCATCCACCAGCGGCCCCTTCACTCTGGCCGCAGTCTACTGCCCACCTCGTTTTGTCGTTTCTGAGGACCAATTCTTGGAATAAACTCGATTATGTGAGTCCGGGTAGGCCTACATACTGGCCAGCAGATCCAAACAAGCTCCCGGATCTCATTGACTTTGCAATAACAAGAAAGATCCAAAGAAATAATATTACGGCCGAATCACTTGCAGAACTATCATCTGATCACTCTCCAGTTCTACTTACTCTTAGGCATCGACCACATATAAGAAGGTGTTGCGAACTAATATGACTTGAAAATAGGGTTGGAACACCAAAAAAAACAAACAGAATGTTAAAGCGAATTACGAAAAATAAGTTCCAAAAGAAAAAAAGTTCCAAAAGAAGAGTTACAGAGAAAGAAAAACAAAAGCAATAGTAATCTAATGCTACACAGCTGGTTACCACTAACACAAGAGTAGTTTACAAGAGAGCGTAAGAAAGCATGAGAATGAGAGCGCGAGACAGTGTAGACACGAAACAAAAGAGCCGTATGGTACACTCTTAGCATAGCGCAGCACACTCAGAGAGCGATGCAAGCGAGAATGAGCGTGGGAGTGCGAAATAGAAATAAAAACAAAATAACAAGACGCTAAAATAAAATTTACTTTAAACAATTCAAAATTTATAAAAAAATACCGATATATACTGCTCACACCGCTTTTTGCAGTCTTGCGCTAGGAAAATTGCGGCGATAAATTTTTGACAACGTATTGAAATTGATGCAAGCTGGCAGCGCACTGCAGTGTTATGATTAATTTGTAGCTTGCGATTAGTATTATACAATTAGATTATTTTTATGGAAACATACGTCGCGTGCCGCTCGACTGTTGCTCACGTTTAAATTTAAATTTTTATCGTATTTTAAATTTTTTTCTTTGTTTTATGAACAACAACTTCTGCTTCTTTCTACTCTTTCAATTCGTATTCGTTTTTATTTTCATTCATTTTTATTCCTTGCTCACGCCCCCGTTTTGCTACCGATTGCGTGAAATTGTCTTCTTCTTTTTTTTTTTTTGTACTTTTTATTCTTCTCTTCTATTTGCCATTGTTCTGCCAAAATGTTCGACATTATTTTTGCGATTGCGCTCGTAAATTTAACAAAGTAAAAAAAATATGAAAGTCGTCGGCGCTGCTTTTCTTGTCGGCTTCTGGCACTCTCTGCCCCTTTCCCCTTCATTCCCCAAGAGCAATGTAAGAACCAGACCAGTGAGAGATCAATAAACTTTTCACAAACAACAAAAACAAAAGAAAATATTACAGGTTAAAGTGGAAAAAACAGAGAGCGAGATAGATGGAAGTGGTGAGAGAGAGAGAGAGGGGCGTGGCGCAGACTTTGCAGCTCTGATTGTCATGGAAGTCATCGGTCTCTGGTCATGAAAAACATATCACACTGCGCGGTTCTCTCCTCTCCTCCTTTTACCCTGTTATCCCCTCCTTTGATTTTATTTTATATAATCTCAGACAACGCACTCACACACACACTTAGACGTACACTCAGCCACAGCTGGTGTGTGTCGGTTTTGTTTTTTTGGCATCTTTAAAGTTGCCGGCGGACTAGTACTGACTCTTCCCTATGCCCATCTCTTCACTCCACCTCCTTCGGGGTCTGTCTGAAGCTGAGCTTGAAAACCTTTCATTTGTCAATTTGCATTTGTTATTGTAGTTACCGAAGATAAGCAGCAGAAATAATGAAATTTAGATTTTGTGTAGTATAAAACTGCGTAAAAGTCTCTCAACAGCCTCTCTACTCTTGTTAGTTGTTGTTGCAGTTTGCAGCAGCTCTAATACTAACATTCGTTGCTCTCATTCTCATGCCTTTAAGTGTGTGTTTGCTTAACGTTTTCTCGAACTCACATATATCCGTAGTCGCTCCCTACAAGTTTGGTTAGTGCACTTATTTCTGTTTAACGCTATCTCACTATCTTCTCTTCTTATTTGAACTTGCGGTTGTTTTTGATTGGTACAGTAGAACCCCTTTATAAGATTTAGATTTAATAAATCAAAAATTTTAAATTAATTGAAAATGTATATGTTATCTTTAAATTTAGGCTGGGGAATATAAAACAAGAATTCCCGATCCAACATTTGCTGCAAAGGATTGGGGAAAGCCCAGTAAAACCCTATCAGATCGGTAGATTAGTATTAGTTGTTAGGATGTAGAGTTAGTTACTTTATTAGCCTTACGATAAACATAACGCCTAACATAATACGACGGTTAGTTAAAGAAGGTAGGTTAATTAGAAAGAGTCTACTAGAATATGGTGGTAAGTCTACACCCGCAACCCACTTAAAACTGCGCAAGAAAAGAAAAAAGTAGAAAAGTAGAAACTGCTTTTGAACTGACTCAATTCTATCTTGGTGAATATGGTATTGCGGCAACCACACGCAAGACCCATATTCAAGAGTTGGACGAACAACAGAAGTATAAAGCAACTATGTCGTATAAGGATCCTCGAATTCTTTGGCCCATCTTTTGATGAACCCGAGTAGTCGAAATGCCTTATTGACAATTTATGTAATGTGACGATCAAATTTCAATTTATGATCAAAGAGAATAGCTAAATCAGTTACTTCAGATATTCTTAAGAGTGGGGTTAAGTTAAGATTATAATTGATGACATGATAGTTACCTCTGTAAAATCACATAACCTTGCACTTCAAACAGTTAAGATGAAGCAGATTATGGCTGCACCATTCAAAAAACAAATCAAAATAATTTGCAGGTTCATTGTGTGTCAAACAGAGTTTCACATCATCAGCATACATAAGAATATTAGAGTGAAAGAGTATTGAAGGAAGATCGTTTATAAAAAGGTTAAATAGCAAAGGTCCAAGATGGCTGCCCTGAGGAACACCAGTAATAACTAACATCGGCTTTGAAAGACGTAATATTTTTTTCAAAAATCTTAGGAGTGGCGGACAATTTGGAAATACACCTATAGTTCTTCACATCATAGTTATAACCACTTTTGGGAAGAGGAATGGAAAAAGAGTTTTTCCCAAAAAATAACCATTAGATAGTGACAAGTCAAGTAGCTTATGAATTGGCTCAAGAATCGAATCGGCACGAAATCTAAATACACTTGCTGAAATTCCAACAGGGCCAGGAGAGAAAACGGGTTTTATAGATTTAAGATCATTAGTTGCTTCCTTATTTTCGTATGATAGAAAGGAAGGAAATCTACTTGATTTACGTTTTAAGTTGACAAAGTTATAAAACTGCTTTGTGTCCTGAGCAAACTGCAAACGGCAGCGACACAAATACTTTTTGTAACAATTTGCATTCAGAGCAATAAAGTTTGCTCTTGCAGCAATATAACGCGTAAAATCATAAGGATTACAAGTTAATTTAAACTTTTTAATATACCGCGATTTCAAATTTATTCAGCCTTACTAACTCACGTGAAAACCAAGGCGGCGTATTGGACCTTACGAGAAAAGTAACAGGAACACATTGATCAAAAAATGAGTTCATAGAGGAATAAAAAAATGAAATGCATGTATTTAGATCAGAACATGAATATCATGTTTCAATATAAAAGATGGAAGTAAAGATGGGATATTTCTACTGGTTTTTTGATGTTCCACTAGAAGAAGAAGAAGCGCGAGAAGTTAAAGGAAGCGGTACCGCAGTTCGACTTTTTAGTTTTGGAGAATATTTTTTTACAATTAAGTCAGGCGGCCAGAAGGTTTCGCTGCAAACAGATTGAAAATTGTCTGCAGGTATACTTATTTTAAAGGATGAGATACCTCGCGTGTAGTTAAATTTAAACTTTTCTACAACAATGTTCGGTACAGAAATTTTTGATTGAATACATGATTTTACATCTTCAATCGAAGTATCGTGTGCAAGGCGTGAAACGAAATCCTGTTTCTTGGGCTTAACCGGGATAAGCGATTTAACGTTTGAAACAACCGTTTGAGTATTGACGGCAGTGTTATCAAAAGAATTTTGAAGATTCTTTTTGGATAAAGGCGCGACTGGAGAGGTGACGATCAAAAGTGGTGGATCGCACAAAACAGCCGGGACGGCTGGAGGAA
Organism: Zaprionus ornatus; assembly: GCA_018904035.1. NCBI lineage: Eukaryota > Metazoa > Arthropoda > Insecta > Diptera > Drosophilidae > Zaprionus > Zaprionus ornatus. The sequence continues at coordinate 185,654 of JAEIFZ010000277.1, read as the reverse complement.
TGTTAGGAGACGTATTGTAGAAGGGGTTGAGTAGGCAATAACTGGTGATGTTATACCTGAAGGAGTTGCCGGTGGAAGTGCGGAAGGCTCATCGGAACATTCAAAACAAGTAAATTGAGTTTCCATATCTGAAAATTCAGATGGGAGATTTGAAAATGCTGCATGCAGCTTTTCAAATTTCAATTTGGTGTCCCTAAGCATTTTACGCAAAGTTAGCTCTTTCACCCGATAAACTTTGCATGACCATTTCAGGCCAGATTCATTGTTGTTGAGTGAGTCTTTGATTTGTGGTGTTAGGCCGATGCATTTTATGTGATAGAATTTATCACACAACCAAACAAAATGTAAAAGCGAATTACGAAAGTTAAGTTCAAAAAGGAAAAAGTTAAAAAAGAGCAAGAAAGCGAAGGTAATCTAATGCTACACAGCTGGTTACCACTAACACAAGCACAAGCGTAGTTTACAAAAGAGCGTAAGAAAGCGTGAGAGTGAGATCGCGCGACAGTGTAGACACGAAAACAAGAAAAAAGCAACAACACAGCTATAAAAAGAGAGCACAGCGCAGCAGAGAGCAGAGAGCGATGCAGGCGAGAATGAGCGTGGGAGTGCGAACTAGTAACAAAACAAAAATAACATGACGCTAAAGACGCGTCAGTTAATCAAGAATAAAATCTACTTTAAACACAATATTAGTGGTTATAACACCCGTGAATCTCACTTGTTAGCACAGACACTGTACCCTGTTTAATCACAAATTCAAAACACAAATCACATTAATTTGGAGTTTAAAAAATAAAATAAGAGGAGCGAAATCAAAGCACAGCCGATCACCACTACGAGAACAATAAATGATTGTCCGATCGGATTGCAATTTGGAGGATAAGTTCATATAGTATTTATCTATATATATTTCCTGAAGCAGAACGTAAAGAAATAAGTACTTCGAATGTAAATCGCAATGTAAATCAAAATTGTCGGATTGCGGGGGAGGCGCGTTATTCCAAATTGAAAATAAATTTGATCTGCGTATTCAGGAATCCAATGCCTAATTTGGTGTCCCTAGCTTTTGTGATAGCTGAGAGCGACGCGTTCAGCCAGACTATCGGACAGACAGACGCACATTGCTCAATCGACTCGGCTAGTGATCTTGATCTCCGAAACCTCCGTCTGCCTCCGTCTACATTTGCACAAAGTTAGCATACCATTTTTTGACGATTTTCAATGGTCAAAGGATATAAAAATAACTATGTTTATGTAAATAAAGATATGGGTTGGTTTAGCAAACGAATTCCGCATGCGCTCCCACAATCCACCCTCAGCGGGCAAGTTAACAAGTTAATAAAAGTTAACACAAATCGCCCCGACTATTATACTAAATTTATTTATATATAAAAATTCGAATTGAAAATTGCGCTTTATTTGGATTTAGATTTCGCGTTGTTATACTATGTTTGAACGACAGGCACAAATTTAATTGACGAACATAAAAAGAAGAACGCATAGACAATGTAAAAGCGAATAGAGAAGTATCGTAAGCATTAGAATAAGCGTGAGGGCAATTAGTATATGTATGCGTTTTAAGCGCGTACCAAAATTCATTACATTTACTCCTTCTTAATTTTTTGACAAGAGTAAAAATGCATACAAATTAACCAACTCGCAAAAGCGTGAAAAAATTTATTTTTTAGTATTAACTTTACCAAGATACTCGTATTCTTAAGCAAAGAGTAGCTAAACTCATGTCAAAGCTTTTGTCAAAAAGCTTTAAACCTGGGGATCAAGAGCTTTGGGAAATGGAGCCAAAGCTTGCATCTTGTGGTGAAATTAATTACGCGCTTGGGCGGGCGAAGAAGGATTTTTTTACAATGAAGCGTGAGGACGCAGATCATGGAAGTGATGTTTACACTACGCTCTGGATCGAGAAATTGTTGACGCTTGAACAGTTCTAGAAGAGGTCAATCTTTACATCTTCGAGCTGCCTAGTTTAATAAATGCCATTTGGAAAAGTTAGTTTGTTTATTGGGAAAGAGTGGGAGGTATAATGAATATCGAAAACAGTGGCCCGAGATATTGGCTTTGGATATTGTTTATGGTTTTAAGAGCATTGCGCAAGAGTGCAAATAGATTTCCTAAATGGAATGACGCAATGGAATAGCGCTAGAGCGAAAAATAAGTTCCCAACTGGCTATGAAAATTTTTTATAATTTCCATAGTGAATACAAAAGGACTGAGGGACTCCCCCCTTTCTTACGATGAATCATGCCCGATTCTAAAGGGTATCTGTTAGTTGATAAATTTTTTCATTTAGTGATTTCAAAGCGTTTAGGTCAACTTCGGGTGTCTGATTTTTGTTACGTTTAGTAACTGAATTTAGTTTTACGAAGTTTCTAATGATTGAACATAAATTAGGGAAACAATTTTTTAGAAGCTTTACCATTACAAATCTTTGAATCTGACTCCGCTGCACATCCGCATTAAAGAAGTTGCTGCTATGAGCCTTCTTAGAATAAAGCTTCAATCTGGGCTTCTAGCTACCGAATCAGGGCATGCTAGCTTAATCAAAGATATTCCTGGTCTAGAGATCTGCACCAGATCAGATTCTATGACCAAGGAACTCTTCTTTGATGCAAAATTCAGAACCCTCATCCCGGACCGTAGGGACTGGGATGCTGGCAACCCCATCAGAGACCCCAATGGTATACATTGGTACACCGACGGGTCAAAGACTGATCAGGGGGTTGGAGCTGGGATATATGGTCCCAACTCCAAAACCTCGATTGCTATGGGCAACTGGCCCACAGTTTTCCAATCAAAGGTTCACGCCATCGAGTTCTGCTGCCGTCTTATCCTTGAGAAGGGGATTAGAGGAGCGAACATATACATCTTGTTGGACAGCCAAGCGGCCATACTGGTCCTCTCCACAAAAAGAGTAGGCTCGCGTATGGTCGCTGACTGCTGGAACTGTCTCCAGCGGGTGTCAAATAAGAATAAAGTTACCCTAAGTTGGGTACCTGGACATTCTGGCTTCCAGGGCAACGAGCAGGCGGACGAACTAGCGAAGGCTGGGTCATCAGCCACCCTGCTTGGCCCCGAACCCTTCTGTGGCATGGGGTGGTCAACTATCTCCTCCCTGTTGAAAACCTGGGCTGGAAGATTGACCGAACGCTACTGGTTCTATCAACCAGGGATGCGGCAGGCTAAAGAGCTCACCAATCCTAAACTTGATCGAAGGACCAAGCCTCTCTCTAGGAGAGACCTTTACCTACTTGTTGGCTACCTTAGTGGCCACCACTTGGTGAACTATCACCTTACCAAAATGCGCTTGTCCTCGGATACGGAGTGCAGACTCTGCAAAAAGGACGACGAATCTACTAAACACATTCTATGTGACTGTCCGGCCTTGGTATGGACTAGGAGGAAACATCTGCACGTGGAATTCGCAAGTCCCGAGCATATTGTCCGTTCCTCGACGAAAGATCTGTTATGCTTCATTAGGGAGGCAGAACAGCTTTTGTCATTATAGGGAGAGCATTCTAGGTACAAAAGATCTTCATGGTCGCAGTGCCTCGCGCCTTCTCCACTGGGAGACTCCCTCTTTTATAATAATAATATAATAATAACATTACAAATACAAAAATAATTATAATTATTACTAGTGGTATTTGAACATGGTTGTTTTTTAGCGGAATTATAATTGGTGATAATATATTGGTATTCTCAAATGTAAATTCAGTATTGTTGCTTTGCAGATGTTCGGATATTAAAAGGTTTGTGAATCTATTGTTTTCAATATAATTTAACAATTTTTGTTTGGTATTGGTATTTGTTATGTCGTTTATGTCGACAATGGTTTCAAAGCTAATAACATAAATTATAAATAAATAAAGTGTAGTTTACATAATTTGTTCCAGACATTAAAATAGCGCCATCTGTTATAATTTCTACTTGTCTGTTTTTATACCCTTGGACCATTGAAAATGGTCAAAAAAGGGTATACTAACTTTGTGCAAATGTATGTAACGGGTAGAAGGAGGAGTCGGAGACCCCATAAAGTATATATGTATATTCTTGCTCAGGATCACTAGCCAAGTCGATTGAGCCATGTTCGTCTGTCTGTCTGTCTGGATGAACGCGCCGATCTCAGCTATTACAAAAGCTAGGGACACCAAATTTAGCATGAAGATTCCTGTATACCATACGCAGATCAAATTTATTTCGAATTTGGAATAACACGCCTACCGCCCCCGCAAACCGTCAATTTTGATTTACATGGCGATTTACTCATTTCTTAACGTTCTGTTCTATATATAAATAAATACTATATGAACTTATCCTCCAAATTGCAATTCGATCGAACAATAAACACTGAAGTTATTAGATAAACCATGTCGACCCTTCCACCAGCAAAGAAGTTGTCGATGACGTCAGAACTAAATTACTTGCGTAGGAAAGAAAAGGAAAAACGATGCGAGCGCGAAGCGCGAGGTGTTTCTCGACTCTTATTTTCCATGCACATTTCAATTACCAAAATATATGTGCATGAATATATACTAACACTCAACCAATAGGTGGTGTGGTAAATGAATATGAATGTATGGAAGTATTTACATGCTTGTGTACATATTCATAAAATTCATAAAATGCTTACGTGCACATATGATTATTATTTAATAAATCATATTTTAGGGTCACTAAAAAATACAAAACTATAAAATGCAATTAAATAAATATTAATTTTGATTACTCGATATATTGCAAGTTATCGATATTGGCCGATATATACTGCTCACACCGCTTTTTGCAGTCTTGCGCTAGGAAAATTGCGGCGATAAATTATTGACAACTTATCGAAATTGATGCAAGGTGGCAGCGCACTGCAGTGTTATGATTAATTTGTAGCTTGCGATTAGTATTATACAATTAGGTACTTTTTTTTCAAAGGGTATCCCACTGTCGCGTGCCGTTCGACTGTTGCTTTGTATTCTTTTATTTTTTTAAAGCTTGTAAATTTTTTATTAGGTAAGTCTACAAAAGAATTGTTTACATTTTGAAATTGTGTATAATTATTGTACAATATTTTTTGATAAATTTGAATGAGGTGATAAGTATTGTTACATTTTGCGACTTTCTCGTCAATTAATAGTTTACCGTCTTTTTAGGATGTGGCTTTTGCATGGTAGCTACAACTATTTTTGACCATAGGGTATTTTTTATAAAAAATGATTAAACCTTTATGATGTACAATGGAAAAAATAAAAACATCTATCAAATCTATTAAAGTTATGTTAAATTTTTTCGTGTGTTAATTTGTCTGCCATATCGTGGTTATTCAAAATTTTGGAATATAAAATTTTGGGTTTTGAAAATGTAATTGCATCTCGTAAATTTGGTAGATCTATTGACAGCAGTTTTAGTCTATGTTTTTTTCTTCTTATTGAATTTGATATAATAATATACGATTAAGTATTGTATATGATAACCCAGGGCATCAACCAAATAGTGAAACACTTTTATTGTTGTTTGACACTTCAATAATTATTTTATTTAAGCAACCGATTGAATCAACTGCACTGTCTCGTTGTCTGCAAGCGAATAGAACGATTACTCTATAACATGAGAATGCATGGGAATGGTAAACCATGCCATGTGAATGACAAACAACGACATGGTCCTCTTAATTCACAACTATGCATAAGTGTGACTTTTGTATTTTCAACACGCCACCTCAAAAATCACACTGATACAAACTGATTAAAAATTAATGAAATGAAAAATAACTTTCAGACGAGTGCATGCGTCTTCTTGTATTCTTATTCTTTTCTTTTTTTCTCTGGGGCTACTTTTATTAAACCAGCATTTGCTGCAAAGAATTGGGGAAACCCAGTAAAACCCAATTAGTTCAATAATAAAAATTTAACAAGATTCACTTAAATAAACATAGTAATAGTTAGTCTAGTAATTGTTTTGGTTTGATTATGGTTATATATATATAAAAGATTCAGACTTCATATAAAAATTCATTTTGCTCATTTAGATTATTTTGATCATTCAAGATTCAGTTAGCCCCAGTTGGTCTCGCAGTACAATGAATCTGGCAGTTGGTAGTGGCTTTGTCAAAATATCAGCCAATTGTAAATCTGTGGAAAGATACTTAGCACAAATTAGTTTGTTTTCAATTTGTTCTCTGGTAAAATGATATTTGATATCTATGTGCTTAGTTCTCTTGTGGCATGTGGGATTATTGGCTATACTTATACAACCTTGGTTATCCTCGAAAATAACTATTGGACCATTTAATTCTAATTTCATTTCATTTTTTAATGATTTTAGCAATAATGCTTCCCTTACTCCTTCGAATAAGGCCATATATTCAGCATCGGTAGATGAAGCAGCAACAGATTTTTGTTTCATAGTACTCCAGCAAATTGAACAATTTTCAAACATTTTAAATATATACCCTGTAGTACTTCTTCTGTCAGTCTCATTTCCGGCCCAATCAGAATCAACATACCCCATAAGAATTTTATTTACTTTCAAATTCCTTTTAAATGATAACTTTAAATTGACAGTTCCTTTTAGATATCTTAAAATTCTTTTAAGACATTGCCATAATTCTCTATTATTGTAGTAAGTATATCGACTTAAGATACTTATCGATGTACTTAAATCCGGTCGTGTACATAACATTACGTACATTAAACAACCAATCAAATTCCTACATGGTGCTTCATATGACTCTTCTACTTGCAAAGCCTCATAATTTATTTTGCTTGGAAGTGGAGTCCCAACTGGATTACAATCTTCCATATTGAATTTTTTTAAAACATTTTTAATATATGCAGATTGACTGAGACAAATTTGATCATTTTTTCTTTCAATTTTTATGCCAATTAAATATCGTATTTCATTTAGATCGGTCATTTGAAACTTATTCAAAAGATATGTTTTAAATTTAGACATTCTTTCAGAATCACTAGTAGAAATTATTATATCGTCAACATATAAGAGTACATATATATTTTTATGTACATCTCCTTCATCTAGCAAATATATACATCTGTGTACTTCTAGACTCCGAAATCCAAAATTTTGCAATGCACTTTCAAATATCTCAAACCAGCATCTTGCAGCTTGTTTTAGACCATAAATGGCTTTAATAAGTTTACATACTTTATTTCCATCATACTGTATTAAACCTTTTGGAATTTTCATATAGATTTCATCTTTTAGTGCTCCATTTAAAAAAGCTGTTTTGACATACATCTGATGGATCAATAAATCATATTGATTTGAAAAAGCTAAAAGATATCTAAAACTAGAAATTCGTGCAACTGGTGCAAAAGTCTCATCATAATCCATCATATATTCTTGGGTGAATCCCCTGGCTACCAATCTTGCCTTATATTTAAGTAAATCACCATTTTCATCTTGTTTTATACTAAAAACCCACTTGCAATCTACTATGTTTTTATCCTTAGGCATTTGCACTAACCACCATGTAATATTCACAAAATGAGAATTCAGTTCGTCTTTAATGGCATCCTCCCACAAGGTTCTGTCATCACGAGTTTTAATCTCTTCATATGTATTGGGAATATCATTTAAGCACATTTGGGTATTCATCAAACACTTTTCTAAAAATTTATATGATAACTTTGGTTTATCTTTAATTCTCTCACTGCGTCTAATTTGTTCTTGATTTTTATTTTCTTTTATTTTATCACCAGTTTCAGCCACTTTAGCCTCATTTAGATTTTCATCAGGCTTCGAATCCGTAGATTCACAATTTTCCTGCAATCGAAAATTCGACTCTTCATTCTCTTCAATAAGAGAATCACTGTACTGGTCAAAAACATCATGTTTTTCCACAGAGTCATTTTCATTTGAAGTCACCGATTTCATATTTATTTCATCCACCACTACATCTCTAGCTGTCATAAATTTTTTTAAGTTCTCATTCCACAACTTATAGCAATTGGGCTCATATCCGACAAGTAAAGTTTTGATCGATTTCTCTTCAAATTTTCTCTTTCGCACTTTATTTAGTGCATATACTGTCGAGCCAAATATCTTTAGATATTTCAATACTGGCTTCTTTTATTTTTATTTTTATTTTATTTATTTTTATTTATTTATTTAACGTCAACTAAAACAGTCGACTTAAAATTAAAAATTAAAAATTAGATTACATCGAATTAAAAATGAAGATTTTTAAAAAAAAAGAAAATAATTTAGAATTTGAAATTAAAATTTTGCAATAAGTTTAGAATTAAAATTAATTAAGAGTATATATTTTTAAATTTAAGCTGGGGATAACAAAACAAGAATTCTCGATCCAACATTTGCTGCAAAGGATTGGGGAAAACCCAGTAAAACCCAATCAGATCGGTAGATTAATATTAGTTGTTAGCATATAGTGTTAATTGATTGAGGATAGACAGTTTAACAGAGTAAAGGGAGGACTCGGAGTTGAAAACTCTAGACAGTCTGTTGTAGTCAGCACAGAGAACTCGGAAGGGATCATGCAAGCTATAGTTAGTATTACAAAAGGCCAAGGATAGTGGCATAAAATTACGAGTAACTCTAGAAGGAATACAGAAATTAAGTTGAGTAAGCAGAGTAGGGGAATCTATATTGTACTTTATTAGCTTTACAATAAACATAACGCCTAACATAATACGACGGTTAGTTAAGGAAGGTAGGTTAATTAGAAGGAGTCTACTAGAGTATGGTGGTAAGTCTACACCCGGAACCCAATTAAAACTGCGCAAGGCAAAGAGTAGAAACTGCTTTTGAACAGACTCAATTCTATCTTGGTGAATATGGTATTGCGGCGACCATACGCAAGACCCATATTCAAGAGTTGGACGAACAAGAGAAGTGTAAAGCAACTTTGTCGTGTAAGGATCCTCGAATTCTTTGGCCCATTTTTTGATGAACCCGAGTAGTCGAAATGCCTTATTGACAATTTGTGTAATGTGACGATCAAATTTCAATTTATGATCAAAGAGGATACCTAAATCAGCTACTTCAGATATTCCTAAGAGTGGGGTTAGGTTAAGATTGTAATCGATGACATGATAGTCACATCTGTACAATGACATAACCTTGCACTTCAAACAGTTAAGATGCAGCAGATTATGGCTGCACCATTCAAAAAACAAATCAAGATCTGTTTGAAGAAGGTTATTTGCTGGATCATTGTGTGTCAAACAGAGTTTCACATCATCAGCATACATAAGAATGTTAGAGTGAAGGAGTATTGAAGGAAGATCGTTAATAAAAAGGTTAAATAGCAATGGTCCAAGGTGGCTGCCCTGAGGAACACCAGAAGTAACTAAGATCGGCTTAGAGAGACATTCTTTAAAAAGAACTCGTTGAGACCTGTTAGTCAAATAATCGGATATCCACAGAAGGAGCTTTTGAGGAAAACTAATCAAATTTAACTTATGAATTAAGAGATTATGATTTACGGAGTCAAATGCTTTACTGAAGTCAGTATAGACCACATCAGTTTGCATTTTGTTCCGAAATCCTAGATTGATGTGAGATGAGAATTCTAAAAGATTAGTAGCTGTTGATCTTGCCTTTATAAACCCATGTTGATGGGGTGAAATTATAGATTTACACATAAAAGTTAACTGGGCCGTAAAATTTTTTTCAAAAATCTTAGGAATTGCGGACAACTTGGAAATACATCTATAGTTCTTCACATCATGGTTAGAACCACTTTTGTGAAGAGGAATGGAAAAAGAGTTTTTCCAAATAGGTGGGAAATAACTATTGGATAGTGACAAGTCAAATAGCTTATGAATTGGATTCAAAATTGAATCAGCACAAAATCTAAGTACGCATGCTGGAATTCCGTCAGGGCCAGGAGAAAAAACGGGTTTTATCGATTTAAGATCAATTAGTAGAGAGGTTTTGTCGATAGAAGGACAGAAGACAGTGTTAAAATTTTCTATACTATAAGGGTATGGATGTAAAGGGGAACTATAAGGTTCTGTTAAATAAGTTGATTGAAAAAAGTCTGCAAACAAATCGGCAGCTGCCTGATCATTAGTTGCTTCCTTATTTTCGTATGATAGAGAGGGAGGAAATCTACTTGATTTACGTTTTAAGTTAACAAAGTTATAAAACTGCTTTGGGTCATGCAATTAGGCAATTCAATTTTTGGAAATCGGTCCTACGAAAACAACGTGATTTTATTATAGGGGAAACAGTTGCAGTTTGCATAGAGGTTGGCAGAGTTAGAACCAGGTCCAATGTAGGATGATAGGGATCTTCAGGAAGAACTAAGGGATTCATTCTAGAGATAGTGTTTAGTAAAATGTCAGAAGAGAAAATTAAATCAAGCATTCTACAGCTATAATTAGGAACAGTGTTTATTTGATAAAGAGATAGCTCCGAAAGGCCATTTAAGAAAGAGTTAAATACAGAGGGCACCAATATATCTGATTGAGATGACCAAGTAACTTCTGGTAAGTTAAAATCACCAAAAACTAGCAGATAATCTCAATCAGATAGTTTAGAGGCAACTGATTGGATAGATGAAAGATGGTCTAGGTAGACAGATATATCAGAAGAGGGAGGAATATACGAGCAGGTAATGTAAATTGAAATTTGACACATCGTCATTTTAACACATAAAAATTCTAAGGAAGAACCATGGTCTAATGGAACAAGTTCGGAAGGAAGATCTGACCTTACAGCTATAAGAACATCACCTCCAATTCGTGATAAACGGTCACATCTGAAGGAGGTGTACTTATTAGGAAAAATTGAGCAGTTATCTACATCAGGTCTTAACCAGGTTTCAGTAAATATTAAAATTTGATGGTCGAACGAAACACTATTCATAAACAATTTAGAGAGCTTAGAGTTTAGGCCTCTCGTTTTGATAAGCTAAATAAAGATGGGAAATCTCTACTGGTTTTTTGATGCTCCACTAGAAGAAGAAGAGGCGCGAGAAGTTGAAGGAAGTGGTACCGCAGTTCGATTTTTTGGTTTTGGAGAATACTCTTTTACATATAAGTCAGGCGGCCAGAAGGCTCCGCTGCAAACAGATTGAAAATTGTCTGCAGGTATACTTATTTTGAAGGATGAGATATCTCGCGTGTAGTTAAATTTCAACTTTTCTACTACAATGTTAGGCACAGAAATTTTTGATTGAATAAATGATTTTACATCTTCAATCGAAGTATCAGGTGCAAGGCGTGAAACGAAAACATGTTTCTTAGGCTTAACCGCGACAAGCGATTTAACGTTTGAAACAACCGTTTGCGTATTGACGGCAGTGTTATCAAAAAGAATTTTGAAGATTCTTTTTGGATAAAGGCGCGACTGGAGAGGTGACGATCAAAAGTGGTGGATCGCACAAAACAGCCGGGGCGGCTAGAGGAATGTTAGGAGACGTAGAAGTAGAGGGGGTTAAGTAGGCAATAACTGGAGATGTTATACCTGAAGGAGTTGCCGGTGGAAGTGCGGAAGGCTCATCGGAACATTCGAAATTAGTAAATTTAGTTTCCATATCTGAAAATTCAGATTGGAGATTTGAAAATGCTGCACGCAGCTTTTCAAATTTTAATTTGGTCTCCCTAAGCATCTTACTCAAAGTCAGTTCTTTCACCCGACAAACTTCGCATGACCATTTCAGGCCAGAATCATTGCTGTTGAGGGTGTCTTTGATTCGTGCTGTTAAGCCGATGCATTTTATGTGATAGAATTTATCACACAACCAGCAAGAAACAAAGTCTGGCTTTGAATCGGCCTTGCATTTGCAAGAGGTTGCAGAGCACACCAGCATTTTTACTGCGGACTAATAAGCCTACAAGAAATATGGTAGGGAACACCAAAAAAACAAACAAGAATGTTAAAGCGAAATACAAAATATTAGTTCCAAAAGGAAAAAGTTAAAAAAGAGCAAGAAAGCAGAAAAATCTAATGATACACAGCTGATTACCACTACTAGTATACCAGAGAGCGTAATAAAGCGTGAGAGCGAGAGACACGAAAACAAGAAAGAGCAACAACACAACTATAACTCTTAGCACAGCGCAGCCCTCTCAGAGAGCGATGCAAGCACGAATGAGCGTGGGAGAGCGAAATAGGGACAAAAACAAAGAATAGCAAGACGCTTAAGACGCGTCAGTTAAACAAGAATAAAAACTACTTTAAACACAATTTTAGTAGTTATTCAGACTCCCGTGAATCTCACTTGTTAGCACAGACACTGTACACAAATTTAAAACACAATGAATATAGCAAATCACGTTAGTTTCTAGTTTAAAAAAATAAAATAAGCGGAGCAAAATAAAAACACAGCCGATCACCAATACAAATCAAATGCAGTATTTTTATGCCACATCTCAAATGGTGTTTTTCTTATATTTTTTAAAGCTCTACTTGGGAACCTGTTAATTAAATATGTTGCTGTCAAAACAGCTTCACCCCAAAATCTTTTATTTAGTTTAGTACAGTTAATCATAGAGCGAGCATTTTCAGTGATTGTTCTAATCATCCGTTCTGCAACACCATTCAGCTGTGGGGTATGAGGAACCGTTAAATGATAGCTGATACCTTTTTCGACACAAAATTCACGCATTTCAGTAGAGAGATATTCTCTTCCGTTATCAATATATATATATATATATATTAACCATTTTTAAATTGAAATGAGCCTCACTCTTTGCTACAAAATCTTTAAATACAAAGAACACGTCTGATTTATAAGTTATTAAATACGTCACACAATAATGTGTATATTGATCAATAAATACTACGTAGTAGTATTATCAATAGTTGAGGGCGTAATCGGACCGCATACATCCGAATGAATTACAAATAGTGGGCGTTCAATATTTTCTTTATTTTTGTGTTTTTCAAATTTTAGTCTTGATTGCTTTCCGTTAATACACGCCTCACATAATTCACAAGCGATACTCTGCATCATTTGATATTGCAGATGTATATACCTTACTATTTAAAGTAAATTTAACAGTCGGTACATTATACTCACATAGTCCTTCAAATAAACTCGACGGACATTCCAGCATCTATCATCTTTTTTACGGATAGCAAATTGTGCGGGATTTCCTTACAATAAAGCACGTTGTGTAATGTAATGTTGTTTCCAGAATTGTTAAGTTTAACTTGTCCTTTTGCAGTAGCATAAACAAATTCTCCACGCTTTGCAATCTCAATAGCCACGTTTAAATTTAAATTCTCATACTCCGAAAATAAATTAATATCATTCACTAGGTGATCTGACGCTCCCGAATCTAATATAAAATTTACTTCGTCTGGCTTTTCAGTGTAATTTGCTAATTTCACCATAAATGCAAATGCGCATTTTTGCTGCGTTTCTACCTTCTTCTTCTTCTCTCTTCTCTTTCTAACTTCTGCATTCATCAGAAATGCAAACGCACGTACTGGCTTTGTTTCTGTCGCCATCTGAGCCTGTCTCTCTCTAACATTATTTCCATCGGGAACATTCTGGTTTCCTGCCTGCCTTTTTAATTGAAAGAAATCTTTCTTTATATGACCCAATTTCTTGCAATGAAAACATTTTAGTTTAGACTTATTCTTAAAAGGTTTCTTCATAGATTTCCTAGCTTTGTTTTTGTATGTATTTTCCCTAGACTCTCGATCGTCTATAGCTTGCAGCACTTTAGCACTTGTGTCTTTGTTAATTCCTTTTAACTTAATTTCATGATCGAGTCCGTGTCTTAACAAAGTCTAATGTCAAATTGCTCTCAGTAAGAGTTTTTATAGCTTTTATTACTCCTTCATAGTTAGTCGAAAGTGTATTAAGTAGGTGAGCAATTTTGTCCATTTCGTCCAACTTGGCTCCAGCCGCAACTAACTTAGTTATCAAATCATCAAATAAATGAAAATGGTTTACTAACAGAGTATCACCTTTTAGTTTTAAAGAGAATAATTGCTTGCGTAGTGACAGTTGAGATGCCAAACTTTTACGTTCATAAATAGTATCCAATTTTTCAAAAATCTGCTTTGCCGAATTTTCATTGTTGACAAAACTTAGAAAAGAGTCACTCTAATATTCTATTATGATCCCCTTTGCACTTCTTTCTGCCCGTTTTACTTCCTCGCTTACTTCTGTTTGTTCTTTCTCAATTACATTTAACAAATCGTTCTCCTCTAACAGAGCCCTAACTCGAAACTTCCAAATTGAATATTTTTCCCCGTTAAACGGTTTTATATTCCTCTTTCCTTTATCCATGTCTTTTTTTTTTTTTCTTGATTTTTGACCACGCGTTGTCGCTATGATAAAACCAACTGTTCTTTTTGCTTCTTTTGTTTCTCCGTCCGCTTAGCGCTTCTTAGAAACACTTCGTTGCTGTACTGTTTTTACAGTTTTACACAAATGAAAAAATGTTCGTCGTTTTTCTGAATCGTTATATATAAATATATACATATGTATGTATTTCGTCAAACTTATATGCACTGGTTTACATATATATATACTTAACCATGTAATTCACTTTTATGTTTAAATATTCTTATTTGCAAATTCAATCAACCGATTGAATCAACCGCACTGTCTCGTTGTCTGCAAGCGAATAGAACGATTATTCTATAACATGTGAATGCATGTGAATGGTAAACCATGCCATGTGAATGACAAACAACGACATGGTCCTCTTAATTCACAACTATGCATAAGTGTGACTTTTGTATTTTCAACACTTCTTGATCAAGTTTGAGGATTTGTAGGATTTGTTAGGGGTTGCCACATGTAATTTTTAATAGGAGACATGCAGCGTTGCCAGTGATATTAATATTCTCAACAAATACCAAGTACATTAATATTTCTTTTTATTGTTTTGTGTGGTTTAAGTTATGACAAAAGAGAGTTATCTAATTTCAAATGTAAATAAAAATCCCAATCAGTAGTGATGTTTCTATCTTTTACGTATTTTACTTCTTCCTCAATAATGTTTTTATAAAAACTTAAATTAGTTACGTGGTATAGTTCTCCATACGTTTCGTATAAAAAAATGTTATTTGGGTCTTCAATTAAAACGTAATCCTCATTGGAATAATTTATAATATTAAAAGCGGTCGAGCCCAGTAAAATATATATGAATAATAAAATATTCATGCTAAAAACATGATAAAAAAAACTGGTTAAAGTTTATTATCTTTATGAATAATACGATCTTTTTTATCAATTATTACTTTATTTTTTAAATTTTCTTTTACTATTTGCTTTTTATATCTTGGCTGACGTTTATTGCGTTCGCTATGTGTTTTCTCATAAATGACATCTCCTACTTGATAGCTTTTAGGTGTTCTGTATTGATAATGATACTCTACCATTTTTGTTTGGACTGCTTTTAATGTAATTGGTAAATTTCTGTCTTATTAAACAAAATATTATAAGGTTTTTGATGTGTGGATGACTGTATTGATTGATTATATTCTTTAACTGCATGATAAATAGTTTTGTTGTAATCTAGTAATTGGTATTCTTCTTGGATACAGCGAACAATTTCTATTATAGTCGAATAAACTCCTTCTACTTTGCCGTTTGTTAATCTGTGTCTGTAGTCTGCATAATATATTGTTAAACCGGCACGTGTCATTAAGCAAAAGAAAAACTAGGTAATTGTCCATCATTATTTTTGTTTTGGCAAAAGGGAAAGGTTGGATTAATTCTAAAATTTTAGACTCAATGTTCGATTTGTTTTTTATTTCTTTGATTACTAAATATTTAGAATATGCATCTATGCAAGTGAGGAATGTCAACTTTTGGGCAAAAAAAATATCAATGTGTAGTTGTTCACCTTCTTTATTTTGAATGGGTGCTTCAGATATTGGGATCTTTTTAGGGTGTCTATTGTATATTTTTTTGTTACAAATATTGCAATTTCGAATATGTTGTTTAAGTTGTTCGTAAAGTTTGGTCCAATAATAGTATTTTAAGATTTTTTTGAGGTTTTCATCAAACCCTCTATGAGCGCGAACATGTGTTTCCTCTATTATGATTTCTTGATCGTTTTTATTTGTAATGTCAGAAATAAACTTTTTGGTATAAAAATTTGTTAGTGTTATATTTTTAATCGGAGTTTGGATTTCAAATAAATCTTCCGGAGTGCAGTGAATACCAGTATTGTATTGTTATTAAATTCTCTACAGTGTCATAGTCTATTATATGCCTGGTTTTGTTAAACACTGAATGGTATGAATGGTAAATCTATTTTTTATAATCAGTAATTGTTGCTTAAACTGGTTCAAAGGTTTTTTGTCTCCTCTATTACTTGTTCGTAACTACTTTCAGTGGAATGGATAGTTCCATTATTAGAAGAGTTGTCTGATATATGATTTAGGTTGGTGATATTATTTATTTCAACCCTAGATAAGGCATCTGCAACTACACTTGTTTTTCCAGGTTTGTAAAATATTTTAGGAGAATACTCTTCAATAAAAGCATGCCATCATTTCATTTTTGGTTTTGGGTTTCGTGCAAAAGAAAGTGGTTGGTGATCTGTATGGATTTCTAAATTAGTTACTCCATACAAATAATTTTTAAGGCTTTTCAATGCCCATACAGACAATTCTCTTTCGTTTGTGGCATAATTCTATTGTGTGCTATTAAGAGTTTTTGAAATAAAGGTAATTGGTTTATTATCTTGCGAGAGTACAGCGCCTATAGCTACACGTATGTCGGACGCCTCAGTTGGAAGGATAAATTTCTTTGAATAATCTGGTTGGGTTAATTCGTTCTGCGAAATTAAATGTGATTTTAGATTCTCAAAGGTTGAAGTGCTTTCATCATCCAATGCTATTTTTATTTTTTTAGACATGTGCTAAGACACCATGACCTTATAAAAGTTTAGTTTGTTTCTGTAGTATCCGGTTAAACCTAGAAAACCACACAACTCTCTAATATTGCGGAGAGGTGGATATTCAACGATGGTTTTAATCTTTTGTGGGTCAGTTTTTATGATTTTGTATGACACTAAGTATCCTAAAAATTCAGTTTATTTTCTAAAAAATTTCTAAAGAAATTTTCATGTTTGCTGTAAAAAGTATTTCTATGATCTCTTGTAGGTCATATAAATGCTATTCTTCTGTTTCAGAAAAGACGATTATGTCGTCAACATAAATATGACAGGTCTTTCCAATTTTTTCGCGAAAAATGTTATCCATTGCTCTTTGAAATTTTCGAGGGGCATTAGCCAATCTAAAGGAAAATCTAAGAAATTCATATTTCCCATTATTGATGGAATACGACGTTTTTTCTATGTTTTCATTCTTCATTAGGATCTGATAAAAAACTGACTCTAAGTCAATTGTTGATAAGTAACGCGCTTTACCTAAATTACTGACGGGTCAGGCATTGGATTTCTGTGTTTTCACTAATTTTCTTGTAATCGGTAACTAATCGATTTTTCCGAGTACCATCTTCATTACAACCCTTTATTCCTACAAGCAATACTGGAGAATTGTATGTAATTTTGCCTTACGGCGTCTGTTCTTTTTAAACTTCTTCCTTCGTTTTGGCTTACTAACACTTTCATTATCATCTGTAAATGAGCAATCAGCATCAGTCATTGACGATGATTCATAAGAGTCGGAAGCTCGGAAGAGGGATAACATTTTTCCATTATATCCCTTTTGAGAGTCCAGATAAGTGGCAATGTTCAAATCTATATCTGAACACTGTACATTACCAACTGTATCTTCAGCTGCGGTCTCGTAATTTATTCTTTTAATTTTATCTTTATAAGCAAGCGTCTCTTTATTGGTATTTATTTCCTTTAGTATATTATAGCCGACCAATAGATCCGCATCTAAATTTTGAATTTCGTAAAACCTTTGGCTATTACTTGTCTGTCTGTTTGGAAGCTGTAGGGAGCTCTCCCCCTTCCTCTAAAAAATATTCCTCATTTAAGTTATTAACACGCATTGTCTTTTGTGCTTGCTGTTGGGTCGAAGGCGGGAGGTATTCGCGCTTCAAGGGTTGGGAGTTATGCTGGTTTCGATTATATTGGGGTTTATTTTGGATTTGGATGGACTTATCGATGTCCATCGGGACCGGTGGAGACTGCACTGTGTTATTGCCTGGAGCAAAAATTTTTTTGTTTACTTTTGGTTAACCTGGTTGAGTCGTAAATTATTTTTATTGTTATGGTTATTTGGGTTATCAGGCTTTTGTTGCTGATTTTTGATATTATAGTTATTATTCTGCTAGGTACGTGTATAATAATTATAAGCGAAATATGCTCTTTGATTATTTGCTTCAAGCTCTTGAGCCTTTGCTAGAGCATTGGGTAAGTTTTCAGGTTTTAAAGAGAATAAAATTTCAGATAAAGTTACGCAACGCGTTATCCCTATTTGTGTTGTTCATTTCTGTTGGGTATATCGCCATATGTTATTTAAGTTTCTTGTTAACCAAATTAAAATATTCTAGAACCGTCATGTTACCTTGTCTAAGTACACTTAGTTCTTGTTCTATTATATAAATCGGCGAAATCCAATCTAGGTAAAATAGCATTAAAGCATCATCTGATTGAGTCATTTACCTGTGTCGGTTGGTACTCTTGAAGTGCCCTTGAACTGGTATTTATTTGTAATTTTAATGTTTCAATTTCCTCAGATAAGGCTTTGGTTTTATTTTCTATTAGTTCAGCGATTAAATCTGCTGTCGAAGTCTGATTGTGAGCCATTTTTAAGTTTTGAAAGTTACTTATAAGGTCCACCAGTTTTTTTTTTAAATTTAAGTTTATTTACTCATTTCTTAACGTTCTGCTTTAGTATATATATAGATAAATACTATATGAACTTATCCTCCAAATTGCAATTCGATCGAACAATAAACACTAAAGTTATTAGATAAACCATTTCGACCCTTCGACCAGCAAAGAAGTTGTTTATGACGTCAGAACTAAATTACTTGCGTAGGAAAGAAAAGGACAAACAATGCGAGCGCGAAGCGCGAGCTGTTTCTCGACTCTTCTTTTCCATGCACATTTCAATTACCAAAATATATGTGCATAAATATATACTAAATGTATGGAAGTATTCACATGCTTGTGTACATATTCATCAAATTCATAATATGCTTACGTGCACTTATGATTATTATTTAATAAATCATATTTTAGGGTCAGTAAAAAATACAAAACTATAAAATGCAATAAAATAAATATTAATTTTGATTACTCGATATATTGCAAGTTATCGATATTGGCCAGTTCAAAATTTATTAAGAAATACCGATATATACTGCTCACACCGCTTTTTGCAGTCTTGCGCTAGGAAAATTATTGACAACTTATCGAAATTGATGCAAGGTGGCAGCGCACTGCAGTGTTATGATTAATTTGTAGCTTGCGATTAGTATTATACAATTAGATCCTTTTTTTTGGCAACTTACGTCCAAGGGTATCCCACTGTCGCGTGCCGCTCGCGTTTTTTTTTAATTTTTTGGTTATTGTAAATGTTTTTTTTTCGCAGTTGTTGGAGTTGCTAGTGCTGTGTACATAAATTATTTTTTGTCAATTCGGTATCATCAGCGCACTGTATTTAATAAGTTTAGCACTTTGAGGTTCCTTTTTTATTTCTTTCAGGTCCTCTTTATTATGTTAATTTATTTGTCCACAACATTGTTTAAATTGTTTAACACTCTTTAACTCCGTTATTTGTAGCACTATTACAGTTTAACGTTATGAAATTGTTAGTCAGTTCCTAAAGGCTTTTTAGAATTTTCGCCGCTCTGCTACAATATTCCGGATCAAGTTCACTCGCGACACTTTGATATTGTGGGGTTTAATATCTTTCGTGTATTTTTCGTTTAAAACTTAGCGCGGGCCCAACGTTGGGCGCCAATTAACCAAATCGCAAAGGCGTGATGGAAAAAAATTTATATTTTTGTGGGAAGAACACTTCCGTCTTTATTGATCGCAAAATTAGGACTAACTCTACCAAGATATTCTTAAGCTAAGAGTAACTAAACTCATGTCAAAGCTTCTGTCAAAAAGCTTTAAACTTGGGAATCAAGAGCTTTGGAAAATGGAGCCAAAGCTTGCATCTCGTGGTGAAATTAATTACACGCTTGGGCGGGCGAAGGAGGATTTGTTTACAATGAACCGTGAGGACGCAGATCATGGAAGCGATGGTTACTCTACGCTCTTGAACGAATTTGTTGACGCTTAAACAGTTCATGCAGTCGGTATCGTCTTTTGAATTTACTTTTTGCCCGTTCTCATAACATTAAGAAGTCGTAATTATTTAAATTAAAAAACTTGTTTAATGGGACAAAGCTTACTTGGTTTCAAACTTATACTATCTTTTAATGTAACTAGACCGTTAATGGTATGAACTTTCAACATATTGGTTTTAACGGGGAAATTAAAGAGATTAGATTTTATAATATTAATTGTAGATCCGGTATCAATAATACAACGGAGCTTTATATTATTCATAACAATATTTATGAACGGGTTTGTTCTTGTTCGTCGTCAGAGGCATTTTGATGAAAATTTTCGGACGTGTCCATTCTTGATTGGCCACTAGAACTTGGTCTTTGCCTTTTATAGGCTGGGTTAGGAGCCCTTGAAGAGCCTTGATTTATTTGATAATTTGTTGTATTTTGTAATTGTGCCTGGTCTAGTTTCTGTTTAAATTTTTGATATAACTGCTCAATGTGCTGGCTATTATTATTATTTTTCTTGTTATCATTAGTATTGTTAAAATTTTGGTTTTGGCTGGTTGAACTTGAACTTGGTTATAATTTGGACTGTAATCCTTTTTAGAATTGTTGCTTTGATTATTATTTTTGTTCTGACTATTTTGTGATTTCGAACGATCGGACCATATGCTATCATAGCAACCCTCTTGTTGAGCGATTTGCTTCAACTTGCTTACAGTTGTTGTGTCGAATCTAGCTAACTGCATATGTATATAGTCTATCAGAGAGTTTTCTTATAATTACGTCTTTGACTGTATTATTCATTCCGTTCGTATGCGGTTTTTAAACGGGTTGTTTTCTAAATCTGTTATTCTCTCTCTTCGAGCTCTTCGATAGACTTACGAACTGATCCATTGAATCGGGTGTTGTAGAGTCTTCTCAGTAGTTGCTCGAATGGGGTTTGTGTTTTGAATTCCGAGATTAGGGCTTCCTTCAGATCAATCAAATAGGGTAGAGGCTTTAGATGAACTCAATTCTTCGTATGAATGAGCTCAGTTCCGATGTTGTACCATTAAATACTGGCACTTGTCTAATCTGACCGAGGGCCTGGTTCAGTTGATTTTCGGAAAGGAGTTGAATTTGATGTGGTTGTTGTTGCGGTGGTTGTGCCATTTTAGAATTTTGTATTGGTGATTGTTTTACACCCGCTTAGCTTTTCGCTAGGGTTTAATTTTTTGTTTTAGGGTTATGACCTGGGACGACAATTGTCCTTTAGTGGTCTTTACTGCAGCACTGAGTTATGAATTTTTTTTAGAAAATTGTTTACTTCCAGTAGCGGTCACACATTTACAGCGGGCTACCAAGTTGAAGTGTTTAACGGAGCACTGAGCTTCTTTTGTTTTTTTTTTTTTGTTTGTGGATTATAGTCTTTCTGTAGCCTTTAGTTGGCTACGCAAACGAAGTAATCACAAGATTGTAACCTTCCTGTAGCATTTAATTTAGCCACGCAAACGAAGGTGTTAAATCACACGCGGTTCTTTGGCGGATATCGATCAACGTTATCAATATCCTTAAGTGAACACTTAAACGAAACCCGGAGACAATTCGCGTCATTCAATAATGAAGCTTGAATTAAATCTAATAATTATTATAATTACAATTACTGACGTTATTAATACAGTTTGAAAAGTATCTTTTGGTTTTGTTTCAAAAATTTCCTTTGCTTCAATATATGCTAATGTTTCTAGTATTGTTTCGTTATTATTTACATATACTGTTTGTGTGTATTTGATATTGAAATATCATCTATTCGAATAGAGCAATTGAAAATTTTAATTAAATTATCTCCGTCTATTATTATTTCTTGATTTTTGCAATTCTGGTTGAGTGTGGTTTTTGTTAATTTCCATGTTAATATAATGTTAGGTTCGACATAACTTATTTCTGTATTTTTATGGGTTTTTGTGTATCTACATTCTGTATTTGCTTGGTTTAGAATACCACTTATGCATTTGTCAGATAATAATTTTTTCGAAGATTCTAAGAAAGTTTTATTGTCTTGAACATAACATTTGTCATATATTTTTATTGCTATCGGGGTACGGTATTATTGTAAAAATTGGGGTTTTTATAATATTTTTTGTGATATGGGAAATTAAAAGAATTTCATTCGTGTCAGTTTTTAGCCAAGTTGAAGTTTTAATATTTAGAACTTTTTCAGAGTTTATATTTGTTAAGTAATCATGTTTTAATAATTTAGGGTTAAAATTGCCAAGTCTTGTTAGCGGCATTCCTAGTTCAATATCCTCTACCATATATACTCGGTAAACTGTTGTAAATTAAATAATAGAATGTTAAGTCTCTGGTCTCCTTCATATAAAAAGTTTATTATTTCTATGCATTTATTGACTTCTCTTATTACTTCATTATTGTGAAGTATTTGGTGGCCCAGACAATAGCTAAAAGTTCTTTCTCTATTGCTGAATAAATAAGTTCGTGGTCATTGAGTGTACGACTAACGTAACAAACAGGTTTATGATCTTGTGAGAGTACAGCACCTAGAGCAATATTGCTGGCATCTGTAGTTAGTGAGAATGGTTTCTCAAAATTAGGATAAGTTAAAATTGAATCGGACATTATAAGAAATTTTAATTTCTTGAAAGCGGATATATAGTTTGTCTCATTGGCATTTATCTTGGCGCCTTTCTTTAGATTTTGGCTCATTGGTTTTGCAATATTTGCAAAGTTGGGGATAAACTTTCTGTAAAACCCGCAAAGGCCAAGAAACGACGTTATTTGCTTAGGTGTTTTGGGAATGGGAAAGTTCTTAATTGCATTTATTTTTGTTGGGTTAGGTTTTATACCTTCAGTTGTTATGATGTGTAATAGAAACTCTGTTTCTTTTTTTAGAAATTCGCATTCGTCTAACTGCAATTTCAGATTTTCTTCCTTTAATTTAGCAAAAACTTTACGCAGAGACATTAAATGTTCTTCCAATGAAGTGGAGAATACTATAATGTCATTCATGCATACCAAACAATCTTTATAGATAAGATCTTCTAATAGATTGTTTACGCAACGTTGAAAGGTTGCAGGTGCATTTTTCAGTCCGAATGTCATTCGAGTGTACTCGTAATGTCCATTCTTGATAGAAAAAGCTGTTTTTGGTATTGAGTTTTCATCCATTTGGATTTGATGAAAACCTTTTGCTAAATCTATGGTAGTGAAATATTGTGATCTACCGAGTTTATCCAATATTTGATCCATAACAGGAATTGGGTATTTGTCGTCCACGGTAATTTCGTTTAGATTGCGATAGTCAATTACTATCCTACACTTTTGTTTACCGGATACATGACTTTTCTTTGGTACTAGGTGAGCAATAAGGCGAGTTAGATTTTCGAATAATGCATTGATCAATCATTTCTTTGATTTGGACTTCGACTTCTTTGTCGTGAGCTTGGGGATATTTATAAGGTTTCTTAAAAATACGATCTTCATGCTTTGTGTACATGACATGTTTGACAGTACTTGTGAAGGTCAAATTTTCACCTTCTCTGTACTGAATGTCTTTAAATTCATGAAGAATTTTAGTCAGAGCATTTCGCTCTTCCTTGTTTAAGTGATCGAGTCTGAATTCATTCGATTCTTTTAACTCATTTTCTATTGCATAATTTATTGCTTCGTCATTAGTTGATGGTGGCTCCAAACATTTCATGCAGTCGGTATAGTCTTCTGAATTTACCTCTTGCTCGTTCTCATAGTACATTAAGAAGTTGTAATTATTTAAATTAACACTTCGTTCGCTAAAATTCATTTGAGCGTTGGTGTCTTCCAAGAAGTCTCTACCTAGTAGCATATCATAATTTTCCGAAAAATTATGGATATAAAAAACTTGTTTAATGGGACAAAGCTTACTGGGTTTCAAACCTATACTATCTTTTAATGTAACTAGACCGTTAATGGTATGAACTTTCAACATATTGGTTTTAACGGGGAAATTAAAGAGATTAGATTTTATAATATTAATTGTAGATCCGGTATCAATAACACAACGTAGCTTTATATTATTCATAACAATATTTATGAACGGGTTTGTTCTTGTTCGTCGTCCGAGGCATTTTCATGAAAATTTTCGGACGTGTCCATTCTTGATTGGCCACTAGAACTTGGTCTTTGCCTTTTATAGGCTGGGTTAGGAGCACTTGAAGAGCCTTGATTTATTTGATAATTTGTTGTATTTTGTAATTGTGCCTGGTCTAGTTTCTGTTTAAATTTTTGATATAACTGCTCAATGTGCTGGCTATTATTATTATTTTTCTTGTTATCATTAGTATTGTTAAAATTTTGGTTTTGGCTGGTTGAACTTGAACTTGGTTATAATTTGGACTGTAATCCTTTTTAGAATTGTTGCTTTGATTATTATTTTTGTTCTGACTATTTTGTGATTTCGAACGATCGGACCATATGCTATCATAGCAACCCTCTTGTTGAGCGATTTGCTTCAACTTGCTTACAGTTGTTGTGTCAAATCTAGCTAACTGCATATGTATATAGTCTATCAGAGAGTTTTCTTATAATTACGTCTTTGACTGTATTATTCATTCCGTTCGTATGTGGTTTTTAAACGGGTCGTTTTCTAAATCTGTTATTCTCACTCTTCGAGTTCTTCGATAAACTTACGAACTGATCCATTGAATCGGGTGTTGTAGAGTCTTCTCAGTAGTTGCTCGAATGGGGTTTGTGTTTTGAATTCCGAGATTAGGGCTTCCTTCAGATCAATCAAATCGGGTAGAGGCTTTAGATGAACTCAATTCTTCGTATGAATGAGCTCAGTTCCGATGTTGTACCATTAAATACTGGCACTTGTCTAATCTGACCGAGGGCCTGGTTCAGATGATTTTCGGAAAGGAGTTGAATTTGATGTGGTTGTTGTTGCGGTGGTTGTGTTATTTTAGAATTTTGTATTGGTGGTTGTTTTACACTCGCTTAGCTTTTCGCTAGGGTTTTATTTTTGTTTTAGGGTTATGACCTGGGACGACAATTGTCCTTTAGTGGTCTTTACTGCAGCACTGAGTTATGAAATTTTTAGAAAATTATTCACTTTCAGTAGCGGTCACACATTTACAGAGGGCTACCAAGTTGAAGGATTTAACGGAGCACTGAGCTTCCTTTTTTTTTTTTTTGTGGATTATAGTCTTCCTGTAGCCTTTAGTTGGCTACGCAAACGAAGTTATTTAATCACACGCGGTACTTAGGCGGATTGTAACCTTCCTGTAGCATTTAATTTAGCGACGCAAACGAAGGTATTAAATCACGCCATTAAGTAATAAGTCTCTCTTTTATGTTTACATGATACTAGGCACTCTATTGAGTGGATTGTGCATGGGAACAGATCAGCCGAGAATTTGCGCTGCGTAAGCAGTTTTGATCCTTTCGTGGGAATGTTTACAAATGATCGGAGTAGGCTGACTTGATATTGTCGCCGAATTGGGGGATAACAATGTTTATGTCTAAGCAGGCGGATGGGTTCTAGTGATATACATAAATGTTGTCTTATATGCTAAGTACAATGGTCAAGTGTATGTATGTATGTGGGTGTGTATGTGTGGACAAGTGGTGCACTATGGTACATATGCTACTATAGTATATTAACAAAATGAGTTATCAAACTATAACCATTTACTGTCTTTATTCTTTTCTTAATAACTAGTTCTTGGGGATTATCATAAACACCGTGCTTAATGTAACACGCGGTAGCACCGGTATCAATTAAAATTAAAAATTTTTTATTTAGTTGTCTGTCTGTTTGGATATTCATCATTTAAATTATTAAAACGCATTGTCTTTTGTGGTTGCTTTTGGGTCGAAGGCGGGGGATTTTGCGCTTCAAGGGATGGGAGTTATGCTAGTTTCGATTATACTGGGGTCTATTTTGGATTTAGATGGACTTATCGATGTCCAGCGGGACCAGTGGAGGCTGCACTGATAAAGTTACGCAACGGTTTATCCCTGTTTCTGTACCATGATTTGTTAGCGTACCATTAGCTTCCCTTTTTTTTCTCTTTTGTTAAGGCACCTACGTACTTTCTACTGCCTTCCTTATACATTCTCATGGCGCAGCATGCCGTTTCACGCCAACTAACATAATTTGCGTAACTACCTCTGAATTCGGGTATAGACTTAATTACATCAAATGATTCATCACATCTTATTGAGTCATTTACCTGTGTCGGTTGGTACTCTTGAAGTGTCCTTGAACTGGTATTAATTTGTAATTTTAATGTTGCAATTACCTCAGATAAAGTTTTGGTTTTATTTGCTATTCGTTCAGCAATTGAATCTGCTGTCAAAGTCTGATTTTGAGCCATTTTTAAGTTTTGAAAGTTACTGTTAAAATCCACCAGTTTTTTTTAAATTTAAGTTAGTTTAATTAACAATAAGGAAATGTACTAATGGAGCTCACATGGATGATCTTCCTTCTTAGGTCAGGGGTTGTTTGTCGTTGGTTGTGGGGTCTTCCTTCTAAACTTGGGGGGCTTCCTTCTTTAATTTTTGTTGTTGCTGTTTTTTTTTTAATTTTTTGGTTATTGTAAATGTTTGTTTTTTCGCAGTTCTTGCAGTTGCTAGTGCATTGTACCAAAATTGTTTTTTCTCAATTCGGTATCATCAGCGCACTGTATTTAATAAGTTTAGCACTTTGATGTTCCTTTTTATTTCTTTCAGGTCCTCTTAATTATTTAAATTTATGTGTTCATAATACTGTTTAAATTGTTTAACACTTTGAGGTTCCTTTTTTATTTCTTTCAGGTCCTCTTTATTATGTTAATTTATTTATCCACAACACTGTTTAAATTGTTTAACACTCTCAGGCTCCCTTTTAAAATCTTCCGGGTCTCCGTTATGTGTAGCACTATTACAGTTTAACGTTGTGAGATTGTTAGTCAGATCCTAAAGGCTTTTTAGAATTTTCGCCGCTCTGCTACAATATTCCGGATCAAGTTCACTCGCGACAATTTGGGCGCCAATTAACCAAATCGCAAAAGGCTGATGGAAAAAAATGTATATTTTTGTGGGAAGAACACTTCCGTCTTTATTGATCGCAAAATTAGGACTAACTTTACCAAGATATTCTTAAGCTAAGAGTAGCTTAACTTATGGCAAAGCTTTTGTCAAAAAGCTTTATAATGAATATCGAAAAAAATGGCTCGAGATATTGGCTTACATATTGTTTATGCTTTTAAAATAATTGCGCAAGAGTGCGAAAAGATTTCCTAAATAGAATGACGCAATGGAATAGCGCTATAGCGAAAAATGGGTTCCCAACTGGCTTGTGTGTCTTATCGCTCTGTATAAATATATATTTATGTAGTAAAATAAGGGGAAAAATTAAAAAATTAATGATGTTGACCGTATTCGGGGTTCGCTTGCTACCACGATCGATATGTGAAATGTTTTTGTTGATTTTCATTAAATTATATTTAAACGTTCTATAAATAGTAAGAGCAAAACAAAATAGGAAATCATATTGAATTTTCAAGACCATCACAGATAAAACCAGTCGAACGCTACAGTCAGACGCTTACTATATAAGGCACGAGTTAAAAGTGCATATTGTGTCTTCTCGCTCTGTCTAATGTCTCCACGTATGTGTGAATGCTTAATGTCAGGTGCGTGTATATTTGTATAAATATATATTTACACACATTGACTTATGTAATAAAATAAAGAGTACGAGAGCAACAGTCGAGTAGCTCGCGACTATGTTGCCATAAAAAGAATCTAATTGTATGATAATATTCTCTATAAATTTATCATAACACTGCAGTCCGCAGTGGCGGGAAGAGGCGTGGCGCACGAACGTTCTTACAAAATTTGGTTGCTCTAGCTTACATAATTTCTGAGATCTAGGCGGTCATACACACAGACAGACGGACAGACATAACTCAATCGACTCGTCTGTTGATGCTGATTCAGAATATATACAGTTTATGGGTTCGGAGATGCCTCCTTCTGCTTGTTACGCACATTTTCGTTCAGACAAACACAATAGACCATTAATTTTGTCCTAAAAAACTAACTGCCCTTTACCTTTTTATTACTTACGAAAATGTCAGAGGCTTTCGTAGAAAACTGTCTAGCGTTTTCTTAAAAGTCATTCATTTGCTGCTCATATTCCGGTATTAACTGAGACGTGGTTAATGCCGAAGATTTTAACGTTTTCTCAAGCTCACACATTTCTGTATATGCTGTCTACTATTTTGGTGCGTGCACTTATTTCTCTTTAACGCTCGCTCAGAATCATCTCTTCAATCAAAGATAATAAACGTACCAGTCGAGCTTTTTCATGTTATATTCTCTTCAACGTTTTGGCCAAACCATGTAGGGGTTAAAGTGTTCGAGGCAAAGAAAAAAAGAATCAAAAACCGATCTCTCTTCCTTTAGATAACTTCTATTGAAACCATTCGAACGCTACAGTCAGATGCTGACTGAATAAGGCCATGGATTAAAGTACCATATACCGTAAAAAACTTTCGTTAACAAAGGTATAGAATCGTTGCTCGAATTTGCTACCGATTACCAAAAATAAAAAGAACTATGTTTATGTCAATAAAGAAACGGGTTGGTGTAGCGAACGAATTGCGCAATACACCTTCAGCACTCAATTTTTATAAAAGTTTATTAGTAAAAGTTAACACAAACCGTTACGAATATTTACTATCATAAATTAAAATTCGCAATGCGCTTTATTTGGATTTAAATTTCGAGTTGTTATACTATGTTCAAACGACACTCACAAATTTAATTGACAAACAGAAGAAGAAGAACGCATAAACAATAAAATGTTTTTGTAGATTTTCATTAAAATATATTTAAACGCTCAATAAATATTGAGAGCAAAACAAAATAGGAACATCCAATGGGTATCATACTGAATTTCCAAGACCATCACAGACAAAGTACAGAAAGAGCAATAGCATTGAAGAACGCATTGTTTACTTTTGACACGCGTCATTAAAAAAAATAATAGGTTAGGTTATATCGGCAGGCCCCCTAATGGGGGCCTCACATAGATCAGTATGATCCTTAGTGCGGCCGGATAAGTGATGGAGGCTGTTAATTTCTTAGTTTAATTATCCCAGTCTGGTATGCTGGTTAGTTTGGCAAAAGCCAGGAGTTTTTGGGGTGCCAGGCCCGCTGCTTCTTCCAGTGATGCATGCAGGGGGCGTCCAAGGTACTTCGCTCTCGAGGTCATGAGAGCGGGGCAGTCGCAGAAGAGGTGCTCCGGAGTTTCCCTTACATCTGGTACCTTGCATTTCCTGCATTCGTCATTGTCGGTGATGCCCAACTTTTTAGCATGAGTTGCGGTCAGACAGTGACCCGTGAGTATGCCCATCATTGTTCTACAGTCTCTTCTCGGGAGCTGAATGACATAATGGGCTAACTTCGCGTTTGCGTTGTTGCACATAGTGCGGGTTATTTTGCAGTTTTTTGTGTTGTGCCATCTTCTTCCCGCTATTACCGCAGCGCCTTGTTCTAGGCTGTGGCTTATTGATCGCAGCGGTGGCTTCAGGTCTTCAACTGTCAGTTGCCTAGATTCGGCACCCTCTTTCGTTAGCCTGTCTGCCATCTCGTTTCCGTCAATGGCCTGGTGGCTGGGAACCCAGAAGATGCGCACCTTCGATCGGCTGCTTAGTGCATCTAATGCTTCTCTGCTTGCCAGTACACCTTCGGAGCTGATGACATAGGATTGCAAAGATTTGATAGCCGCCTGACTGTCGACTAAGATGTTGACCCGATTTTTGTTAAGTGTTGTCGCAAGTTCTGCCGCCTTCCTTATAGCGAAGACCTCCACCTGGAAGATGCTACAGTAATCCGGCAACTTGTACGACACTTAAATGAGCGGATCTGCACAGTAGACCGCGGCGCCCACGCCGGCTTCCATTTTAGATCCGTCCGTAAATAACTTTGTTGCGTTTTCATCCATGCCGATTTTCCAATCTTCATGACCCATTAGAGTGGGCGTTCTGGAGAAGTTGTTTATTGGGGTCATATAGTCCGTGCTATTGAATGACTCCCCTCCCACTTCGCTGTGCCCATAATTTGCGAAGGCCATGTGTCCCGTAGCACAAAGACGTTGCGCGGTCTTTTGTGCTAGTAGTTTGGCCTGTATGTCAATGGGGAGAACTCCAAGTATCACTTCCAAGGCCTTTGTTGGAGTGGATCTCAGTGCCCTAGTAGTGCACATCAGTGCCCGTCTTTATACCCTTTCCATTGTTAGGATTTCTTAGTGGCCTTCCACCATACTAGGATACCGTAGAGTAGTATTGGACGAACAATTAAGATGAAGATCCAGTGCATTAGTCTGGGAGACAAGCCCCACGTGATACTTAGCATCTTTTGCGATGCATAAAGTGCATTTGTGGCTTTCTTAACCCTTTCCTCGACATTGGGTTTCCAGCTCAGCTTGCTGTCCAGTACTATTCCTAGATATTTTACGCTCTTTTTTGGCTCGACAATGGCACCGTTTATAGATGGCGGAGTCCATTGCGGTATCTTTCATCTCTTGGTAAAGAGAATTAGATCTGTCTTGTCCGCATTGATACTGAGTCCGACCTCCATTGCCCACTTCAGTATTTCTTTGAGTGTATTGTCCATGACAGAGCTGATTGTCATTGGACATTTGCCCACGATAATTATGGCTATGTCATATGCATAGGCGGTTATCTTGGGGGCTTTCCGTTTAAATTTTCTTAAGACGTCGTTTACCACTAGATTCCACAACAGCGGCGACAACACTCCGCCTTGTGGCGTGCCTCTGTGCGCTGCTTTGGTTATGGTTGTGGTTCCCCATTCGGCTCTTACTCTTCTGCAGCTCAATAGATTGCATATTCAAGACTTTACAGCTTCGTGGGTTTCTGCGGCTCTCAGGCTCCGCATGATCGCTTCCGTAGATACATTGTTGAATGCACCTGAGATGTCCAGGAACGCTCCTAAGGCAAATTCCTTGTGGTGTAGGGCTTTTTCGATGGTGGCTACTAGGGAGTGTAGCGCTGTTTCCACCGATTTCCCTTTTGTGTATGCGTGTTGGTTGGATTCTACGAGTCGGTCCATGCCTCCTCTTATGTGTAGATCCAGAAGTTTCTCGAAGGTTTTTAGCAGGAAGGAGGTGAGACTTATCGGTCTGTAATCTTTCGGCTGCATGCGACTGCATTTTCCTGCTTTTGGCAGGAACACAACACGTGCTGTCCTCCAGGGTACCGGTACATATCCCTGCCTCAGACATGCTTTGAATATCGATTCCAGCCATGGAGTGACCTTTTCTTTGGTCTTCTGTAGCATGGCTGGTATTACACCATCTAGGCCAGGGGATTTGTAACTCTCAAACGAGTCTATGGCCCACTGGATTTTGTGTGGTGTGATTATATTCCCAGGTACGTCGGACACTGGGTTCGTGTGCATTGGTTGTTGCGGATCGAGTACATCTGTGCATCCGGGGAGGTGCTCGCTTAGAAGGGCATTAGTCGCTTCCCTGCTGCTACTCGTCCATTGGCCATCGCTGGTTCTCGCTTAGAAGGGCATTAGTCGCTTCCCTGCTGCTACTCGTCCATTGGCCATCGCTGGTTCTTAGTTGGCCTGGCGGTTTCTGTGACCTTCTCTATGCCAGAGGCTGTCTGGACCTTTTTCTTAAAGTTGCGGAGCCTTGTTCTGTATTCGTCCCATACAAAATCATCATTCGCTTGTTTAGCCAGTTTGAAGGTTTCTTGTAGGTCGGTGCGTTGTGCCTTCAATAGTGGGTTCCACCAGGAGATGGAGTAGTTCCTAGACCCTAGCCCAGTGATCTTGTTGCCCGATGCGATCCAGGGCTCCTGGACTAGGGCCACGTCGACGGAGCTCCGCCGACGCCAACTTTCTCTTATGGAGGTTTAGCTGAAGGATCCGTAGCTTTATGGCTATTTTCAGATTCCTTCTGCTTGGATGGGTTGGCTATGATAGTCAGGTCACCATTCTCCTCCGTTTCGTCATCAATGTCGAGGCTGTTGGCCGCGTCGGTCAAGGCTTCGAGGTCTTTTTCCACCTCGCCGGCCTCCAGCGTGTTGGCGTTGGCATCGTTCGGGTGGCGCCATCTTCCCGAACCTCGGGTACAGCAGATCCTCGGCCTCCTTATTGATCTGGAGGACCATCTGTTGGCCGTTGCCTTCCGGCTTGCCAACGTTTAGTACCGTCCAGTCAGCGGTAGGCACGTCCGGATTCTGCCATCGGAGCAGTTTGAGCGCCTGTTCCTTAGGTACGACCCTTGGGAAGAGTACCTTCGCTTTTGGTACTGACGGAATACAGGTTCTGTCAACTACCTCCAGCTTAGCACCTTCCCAGGGAGCGTCCATCTTGGATACAGTCTCGGTGACCCACTTCAGGGTGACGTCATCCTTACAACTCAGTATCTTTACCCCGTTGAGCCACCCCGCTCCGTCAAAGGTGGTAGGCTGAGACTCTGGCTCCTCCATTCTTTTGAATAGGGCGTCCAACAGCCTCAGCTCTACCATCTTCCACTTCTCGGGTGTCATTTTGCCGTTGGGGTTACTGCGGTCGATGAGCGCGACAACTAGGTGCCGTCGCGCCACATCGCTAGCTGTCTCCCTTTTCGGCAGTGGCTTTTTGGGAGCTTTCTCCACCTTCTGGCGCGGCCGCTTGCTCGCGGGCACATCCGCCTTGTCTTGCTCTTCAGACCGGCTGCCTTTTAGTGAGCAGCAACTCCTCGACCTTGTTGGCATATTGCCTTGAAGTGGCCTTCATTGCCAATTTGCCCTCGAAATGTTTTCGTCCTTCTTCGATTTTCTCTTCGGCCCACTCCAGCTTTTTCCTCTCCTCAGGGGTGAGTTTGTTGCTGCCAGCGAGCCGAGATTTGATTTTTAGGCCCGCTTTGTACTGAGCTTTGGCTGTCAAGCCCTCCTTTGTCTTTTTGGGCCCTTCCCTACTAGGGGAGGTGGAACACTTGACAGGGGAGCGCAGGAGGCTTTCTTCCATCTCAGCGCTGATATCGATGCCTTGAGTCAATGCACAGCCCATTGCCCAGCCGGCACCCTCGTGGAGGGTTCAGTTAGAGGATTTGTGCCAGCAAAAAAAAATAATAAAATTTATTTAAAATTAATTATTTATATTATTTGTAAAATAATTCTTATAAATCGCTTGTATAGAATAATGCATAATAAATAAATCAAATTGAATGAAATTAATAAAACTATTTTTAATCGAAATTTAATTTAACATGAGGAGTAGCGGATTAGTATACCACAGCCCCCTGGGCTGATACTTTCGTTTTAATTTATTAGAATAAAAGAAATAAATAAGATTAATAATAAAACCAGTCGAACGCTACAGACATGTGCTGAAGGTATAAGATAAAAAACTTTTGTTAATAACGGTATAGAA
This sequence comes from Zaprionus ornatus, assembly GCA_018904035.1. NCBI lineage: Eukaryota > Metazoa > Arthropoda > Insecta > Diptera > Drosophilidae > Zaprionus > Zaprionus ornatus. Next base: position 152,065 of record JAEIFZ010000277.1, on the reverse strand, counting down.
TCGCCATTCGAATCAGCTTCCGACTAGACATTGCAAAAGCGAATAGAAAAGTGTCGTAAGCATATATATTTATGTTCATTTACTTATGTAATAAAATAAGGGGAAAAGACTAATAAAACCAGTAGAACGCTACAGTCAGGTGCTCACTATATAAGGCCATGGATTATAGTACTATATATAAACTACACTCAGCGACAACAAAAATGCCGCACTTCGATCAATTTTGAATTTTTGACTTCTGTAACCTCGGGTTTCCCCAAATGTCATTCTATGTATGCAAATTTTTTTTTGGGAATCCCCTTAAATGTTTTCTTCAAATTTTTGGTAGTTTAACAACACAGTTCACAGAATTACACTAAGGAATAATTTTTTTGCGCTGGTACGTTAGAAATCATGCCAAAGGGAAACAGTTGACCGTGCAAGAAAGAGCTAAAATTATTGCATTATCTGAGCAAAATGTGTCGAATCTGGAAACTGCAGCTCAAACACAATGCAATGAAAGCTCAATGCGTCAATTTTTAAAAAAATATCGTGAGACCGGGGTGTTAGAAAGACAGAAAGGATTCAAGAATACAAGTTTGTATTTGTATATTTTCTATTTAAAGAAAGCAATTTAATAAAGTTGAATATTATTATTAATGATATTATTTTATTTAAATTACTAATTAGTTCGTTATAAGTTATTAATTCGCAATGAAAATTCCGCTTTATTTGGATTTGTGCGACACGCACAAATTTAATTGACGAACAGAAGAAAAAGAATGCATAGACAATGCAAAAGCGAATAGACGAGTGTCGTAAGCCAGAGAGCAATAAGTATTTGTTAAGCGCTTTCATAAATTCGTTACACATGCTTCTTCTTGATTTTTTGTTACGAGTTAAAAATGCATATTATGTCTTCTCGCTCTGTCTAATGTTTATATGTATGTGAATATGTATACATGGATGTAAATACTTGCATACATTCAGATCGATCTACTACGCAACCTATTGGTTATATACAAATGCTTATTTGCATGTGCGTACACAAATTAGGTATGTATGAGTTTAACATATATGCACATGTATTTTCGTTAATTGACGTGTGCATGGAGAAGAAGAGTCAAGAAACAGCTCGACCTACGTGCTCGCATTGTTCGTCCCTTTCTTTCCTGCTCAAGTAATAAAGTTAATTGGCGAAGGGAATAAAAATTACAAAATAATATTCGGGGTTCGTTTGCTGCCGCGATCGACATGCGAAATGTCGTTGTTGATTTTCATTGAATACAGATTTTAGCGAGTGCCAAATTTCGTCACATTTGCTTCTTTTAAGACTGTATATTGTCTTCTCGCTCTGTCTAATGTCTCCATGCAGGTGTAAATGCTTAATGTCATATGTACATTTACTTATGTACTTAAATAAGGGGAAAAATTACAAAAATTATAAAATTAAATATATCAAAATATATAAAATAAATATGAAAAATTACAAAAATTATAAAATTAAATATATAAAATAAATATGAAAACACAAAACGTGAACCTGCCCACCCGGAGAAACGAACCCCCATTCGATGGCCGCAGGAGTTTATCAGTGGTTAAGTAAGCTATGTCTCGGACTGATGTCGGCCGTATTCGGGGTTCGCTTGCTGCCGCGATCGAAATGTGAAATGTTTTTGTTGTTTTTCATTAAATAAAATTTAAACGGTCAATAAAAATTTGTTAAAATTTATTTAAGAAACATAGTTTGTCTTAAATAGTGCATAATAAATCGAAAATCAGATTGACGAATAACTATTTTTAATTGAAATTTAATTTAACATGAGAAGAGAGTTAGCGCGGGATTTGGATGCGGATCTATTTTTCGGATGTTACCTACTAAACGAAATAAATGCCATTATTCACATATCTAAGGAGATGCTTGCTTATAAATGTAAAATAGAAAGAATAAAATACGAAACCCCAGCTAAAGATACAGTTAGTAATCTACAGTGTTCAGATATAGATTGAACATTGCCACTTATCTGGACTATTAAAAAGGAAATAACGGAACAATGTTATCCTTATTCCAAGTGTCCGACTCTTATGAATCATCCTCAATGACTGACGCTAATTGCCAATTTACAGACGATAATGAAATCATTAGTAGGAACACCAAGTTGTCCAATAAATATTTTCAAAGCATTCCCAAAATGTAACTTGTCTGCCTTTTAGAACAGATATTAAAGGCGAGATAAGAACATTGATTGACAATACTATTTATAATATATTTTATAGTAAACAGTATCCTTATCCTTATTCAAATAACAACTTTGTTAATCAGGAAGTAAATAGGATGCTACAAGCAAACATTATACGACCTAGCAAAAGTCCATAGAATTTTCCAGTATACTATAGGTTGTAGGAAAAAAGGGTTATAATGAAGATGGTACTAGGAAAAATCAATTAGTTATCGATTACAAAAAATTTATGAACACACATTTCCCGATAGATATCTAATACCTGACCCGTCAGTTACATTATCTAATTTAGGTTTACTTTTCAACAATTGACTTAAAGTCAGGTTTTCATCAGATCCTAATGATCAATAATGGGAAATATGAATTTCTTAGGTTACCCTTTGGCTAATGCACCTCGAATATTTCAAAGAGCTAAATTGGAAAGACTTGTCACATTTATGTTGACGATATAATCGTCTTTTCTGAAACAGTAGAACAGCATTTATATGATCTACAAAACAAGAGGTCATAGAAATACTTTTTACGGTAAACATGAAAATTTCTATAGAAAAATCCATGTTTTTCGGAAAAGAAACCGAATTCTTAGGATACTTAAAATTATAAAATTATAAATGTAACAGACGAAATTTTTCCTAGAAGAAGAAGAATGCATAGACAATGCCTAAGCGAATAAACAACAGTGTCGTAAGCATTAAACTAAGCGAGAGGGCAATACGTATTTGCATGGGTTGTAAGCGGTTTTCAAAATTCATTATAAAGGGTTAAGGGCGCTTAATCTGTAAAATGAAAAAAAAAATACATTTAGGAGAGATATTTGCGAATTTTTTTTTTTATTTGAAAGGTTATCGACCGCATTAGGTATGGAATATGACATCATTCAAATGACCGCCACGGCATCGGTTGGTGGCGGGCACACGAAAGGTCCAGTTTTCGATGACTCTGGCGCACAAATCGGGCTGTATTTGATCGATGGCGTGGCGTATGTTGACTTTGAGGGCATCGGTGGTTTGCGGCTTGTTGGCATAGACCTGCGACTTAAGAAAACCCCACAAGAAAAAGTCCAGCGGGGTCAAATCGCACGATCTCGGTGGCCAGTTCACATCGCCTCCGCGCGAGATAACCATGTTCGGAAATTGCTCGTGCAGCACATCCATCGTAGCGTGTGCTGTGTGGCACGTAGCGCCGTCCTGTTGAAACCACATGTTGTCCAGATCCATATTCTCGATTTCAGACAAAAAGAAGTTGGTTATCATCGACCGGTATCGCTCACCATTGACGGTGACGGTCACACCATTATCGTTTTCAAAAAAATACGGACCAAGCACGCCTCCGACCCAAAATCCGCACCAAACAGTCACTTTTTGCCACTTGGTGAACCTCGTGTGGATTGGTCTCGTCTCAAATACGTCAATTTGGCTTGTTGACATAGCCATTCATCCAAAAATGCGCCTCGTCGCTGAAGATGATTTTTTTGCCAAAATCGGCGACAACTTCCAACTGCTCTAATGCCCAGTCAGCGAACACACGGCGCTGTCTATGATCAATAACCTTAAGCTCCTGGGTCAGCTGGATCTTGTACTAGGCCCAAGACCCGTCACACAATTCGCCAAGTTTTCGTCTGTGCGCGACGCGGAATTGACTGCCGCGGGTTTTCGAACACACTGGCGCGCACAGCGATGATATTCTTGGCAGATCTCGAGTTACGTTGACGCACGGGAACCGGTTCATTGTTTACTGACCCGGTTGACTTGAAATTGTCCACCAATCGACGGATAGTAGACTCGGCAGGACGATCATCGAGACCGTAAAACGGGCAAGTGCTCGGAACGTTATATATATACGTTATATGTATGTCAATATGTACACATGGATGTAAATACTTGCATACCTCCAGATCGATCTACCACGTCACCTATTTGTTGTATACAAATCTATATATGTATGTACGTACACAAATTAATTATATATGAGCTTTAACATATATGCACATGTATTTTCGTTAATTGACATGTGCATGGAAAAGAAGAGTCGAGAAACAGCTCGCGCTACGAGCTCGCTTCGATCGTCCCTTTCTTTTCTGCACAAGAAATAGTTGTGAGGTCATCGACCATTTGACCATTTGTTGACCATTCAAAGGGAATTCAAATTACAAAATATATAAAATTAAATATATAAAATAATAATAAATAAGTATAAGAAACACAACATGTGAGCCTGCCCTCCCTGGGAGTCGAATCCCATTTCGACTGCCGCAGGAGTTGACCAGTGGTCAAGTAAACTATGTACCAGTGGTCAATTGAGCTATGTATTCGGGGTTCGCTTGGTGCATGATCGAAATGTGAAATGTATTTGTTGGTTTTCATTACATAAAATTTAAACGGTCAATAAAAATTTGTTAAAATTTATTTAAAAGTTAAGTTAACTGGGCCGTAAATTTTTTTCAAAAATCTTAGGAATGGCGTACAATTTGCAAATACACCTATAGTTCTTCACATCATATTTAGAACCACTTTTGTGAAAAGGGATGGAAAAAGAGTTTTTCCCACTAGGTGAAAAATAACTATTAGATAGTGACAAATCAAGTAGCTTATGAATTGGTTTAAGAATCGAATCAGCACAAAATCTAACTACACTTGCTGAAATTCCATCAGGGCCAGGAGAGCAAACGGGTTTTATAACAGATCAGAACGTTAAGATACGAGTACTTCAAATGTAAATAGATTTAAGATCACTAAGTAAAGAAGTTTAACAATAGAAGGATAGAAGAGAGTGTTAAAATTTCGCATACTATAAGGGTATAGATGTAGAGGGGAACTACACGGTTCAAGTGAATAAGTTGATTGAATAAAGTCTGCAAACAAATTGGCGGCTGCCTGATCATCAGTTGCTTCCTTATTTTCGTGTGATAGAAAGGAAGAAAATCTAATTCATTTACGTTAATACGTCATTAAAGTTATAGAAGATTCCTGTATACCATACGCAGATCAAGTTTATTTTCAATTTGGAATAACACGCCTACCGCCCCCGCAAACCGCCAATTTTGATTTACATGGCGATTTACTCATTTCTTAACGTTCTGCTTAAGTATATATATAGATAAATACTATATGAACTTATCCTCCAAATTGTAATCTGATCGGACAATAAACACTGAAGTTATTAGATAAACCATGAAGTTATTAGATAAACCATTTCGACCCTTCGACCAGCAAAGAAGTTATCGATGATGTCAGAACTAAATTATTTGCTTAGGAAAGAAAAGGACAAACGATGCGTGCGCGAAGCGCGATCTGTTTCTCGACAATTCTTTTCCATGCACATGTCATTTACCGAAAATACATGTGCATAAACATACGAGGGTCGTTTGATAAGTCCGTGACTTTTTGTATTTGCCGCGCACCTGCTCTAAATACAACACTGCTCCTGTCAGCAGTTATCGATTAACAGCTGACTGTAAAATTTTGAGAAAGCTGCGTTTCTTAGTTTGCGTTTTATAGGCATTGAAAGCAGACGATCTCGTGAATTTTAACGAAAATGGAAAAAAGTGAATTTCGTGTGCTAATTAAGCATTATTTTTTGCGTAAAAAATCCATCACCGAAACCAAGGAAAGACTTGATAAATATTATGGGGACTCTGCACCATCAATTTCAATGGTTAAGAAATGGTTTACTGAGTTCCGTTGTGGTCGTACCAGTACAAGTGATGCCGAACGTTCAGGTCGCCCAAAAGAGGTCGTCATGCCAGAAATCGTCGACAAAATCCATGGAATGATATTGGATGATCGGAGAATGAAAGTGCGTGAGGTAGCTGAGGCTGTAGGCATCTCAACTGAACGGGTACATCACATTTTACATGAATATTTGGACATGAAAAAGCTTTCCGCGCGATGGGTGCCGCGATTGCTCACACACGACCATAAGCGCAACCGTGTGACCATTTCAAAGGAGTGTTTGGCGATGTTCAACCGCAATCCAAACGAATTTTTGCGCCGTTTCGTTACCGTAGACGAAACATGGATCCACCACACCACACCAGAGACCAAAGAACAATCAAGACAGTGGGTTTCTCCGGGTGAACGTGCACCAAAGAAGGCCAAGGTGGGTCTGTCGGCCAACAAGGTCATGGCCACAGTTTTTTGGGATGCACAAGGTATCATTCACATCGATTACCTTGAAAAGGGTAAAACGATCACCGGCGAATATTATTCAGAGCTTTTGGACAGATTCGATATTGATTTGAAGCAGAAACGACCGCATTTGGCGAAAAAAAAAGTGCTGTTCCATCAGGACAATGCACGGGTGCACACGTGTGTAGTCAGCATGGCAAAATTTCATAAATTGGGCTACGAACTGCTACCCCATCCAGCATATTCTCCAGATTTAGCCCCCTGTGACTATTTTTTGTTTCCAAACATGAAGAAATGGCTCGGAGGTCATCACAGAAACAAACGACTATTTTGAGGGCCTTGAGAAAACCTATTATTTGGAAGGAATAAAAAAATTGGAAAAACGCTGGACTAAATGTATAGAGCTAAAAGGAGATTATGTTGAGAAATAAAACGCTTCTTTGACGAAAAAAATATATTTTATTCAAAAAGTCACGGACTTATCAAACGACCCTCGTATACTAATACTCAACCAATAGGTGGCGTGGTAAATGAATATGAATATATGCAAGTATTTACATGCTTGTGTACATAATGATAATATTTATAATATGCTTACGTGCACATATAATTATCATTTCATAAGTCATATTTTAGGGTTAGTAAAAAATACAAAATACCGATATATACTGCTCACACCGCTTTTTGCAGTCTTTCGCGTGACTGGAAATTGCGGCGATAAATTATTGACAACGTATCGAAATTGATGCAAGGTGGCAGCGCGCTGCAGTGTTATGAATAATTTGTAGCTTGCGATTAGTATTATACAATTAGATACTTTTTATGGCAATATACATCCAAGGATATCCCACTGTCGCGTGTCGCTCGACTGTTGCTCTCGTTAAGTTTCTTTTTGGACATAGACGCAACTGGAGAGGTGACGATCAAAAGTGGTGGATCGCACATAATAGCTGGGGTGGCTGGAGGAATGTTAGGAGACGTTGAAGTAGGCAATAACTGGAGATGTTATCACTGAAGGAGTTCTCGGTGGAAGTGCGGAAGGCTCATCAAAAAATTTAAATGAATTAAATTGAGTTTCCATATCAATCAATTCTGATTGGAGATTCGAAATGCTGCACGCAACTTCGCAAATATCAATTTCGTCTTCCTAAATATTTTACTCAAAGTGAGCTCTTTCACCCGACAAACTTTGCAAGTCCATTTTGGGCCAGATTCACTGTTGTTGATACTCGTAGAAAGAACTTATCACACAACCAGCAACAAACAAAGTGCATAAAAAGTATCTAAGAACGCTGTGAGCATTATATATCGGTATTTCTTTAAATTGGCCAATATGGATAACTCGCAATATATCGAGTAATCAAAATTATTATTTATTTAATAATGGTATTTAAGGTTTTGTGTTGTTTACTGACCCTAAAAAATGAATTATTATATAATAATTCTTTGTGCACGTACGCATATTATGAATATATATACATGCATGTAAATATATGCATATATTCATACCGATGTACCACGCGATTGGTTGTATACAAATGTACATATGTATGTGTGTACACAAATTAAGTATGTATGAGCTTTACCCTATATGCACATGTTTTTTTGGTAATTGACATTTGCATGAAAAAGAAGAGTCGAAAAACAGATCAGAACGTTAAGATATGAGTACTTCAAATGTAAATAGGAAATGGGCGATTGCCGGGGGATGTAGGCGTAGTATCCCAAATTGGAAATAAACTTGATCTGTGTATGATATACAGGAATCTGCGCGTCTCGGCTAGTGATCCTAAGAAAGAATATAAATTATAATAAGAGTTTGTCCCGCGACGATCCTGAGTCTTCTGTCCTCGGACGGCGGTGGACGGCGGAGACGATTGCGTCTTGTTTGGGTCTTCTTATGAAGATTATGGTGAAGGGCTTGACTTCGCCCCCTTAGTGAGATTGACTAGCCTTGTGACGTAGCGATGTAATTGATAATAATGTCAATTGTTTACGGCCGTACGCCGGAGCAAAGCAGTGGTTTATTATACTTCAAAACTAAGACTGAGGAGTCGACAATCATCGAAACTAAGTTTACCCTCACAGCAATGCATCGCGCCACCAAGACAAGTCGGCAAGCCGACTCAGCATTCCTTGCAGCGTGAAGCAACACTCGGAATAAGAAGTGTCAGGTTTCCGCTGCCAGACGTTCTTTGCGCGGAGCGCTGAATGCTGACGCGTCAGAATTGTTTATACAAAGCTACTTAGTTGCTATGAAGTAATACATTTTCAGTTGTTAACTACTCCCCTCTCAACACCGTCCTCGGTCATGTTGAATGTGTCGATGGTTCGCTGTATCTCCCTGGAGGCTCGTCTTCTCTTTAATGCCAGGTTAAGAGCGAGAGAGCCAATTAAACCAACGTTTAGGACCACACCAGCTACGAACCAGAGTGTAGGCGAACCTTCAGATTCCATGTCATCCTTAAAGCTTTGGATGGAGTGTAGTGTAGTTCTCGTTATTCATCCGGTGTAGCAGAGGGATGCTGAGCACAGCGTCGTGGCCGACGATGTTAAGTAATGGTGAACGCACAATGCCTGGCTGCTTGCTTAATGCTTTCCGTAGGTTTACGAACTCGGAGCCGTTGATGGTTGCCGTTCGCTCGAAGGACACCAGGTGGGTTTCCTCGACCAGTATTTCTGGGCTGCCATCGGCTGACGCTTCGTTGATTATCACAACGCCGTCATCTACGGGAGTTACTTCTGCAAGTGGCTGGGTTGAGTGTGGCATTGAGCACCGCTTCCTGCGTAGAGCTAGGGCGCACAAGTTTCACGCCGAGACCGCTCGCAGAACGTGTAATGCGTGGTATTTGTGCATCCGGTGACCGCAAAGGTGTCATACTCGCATTCGGACACCTTATTGATGGTGTCAGTTAGCTTGTTTATCTGTTTCTGAATTTATGGTTATCTTCCTGGAATTAAAATCTACTAGTTGAGCCTCTGTGATCTTAATCTTTAGAAGGTCTGTGACATCGGGGGTTCCCGTCACTACCTTTAAGGCTGTTCCTGGGAAATCTAGACTCCTAGCAATCCTGTGATGTACTTTGAGGACGGACAACAAACTTCTAAGATGGTCAGGATCGACCTCTAGTAACTGTTTCCTCTATCATAAAGGTGAATTCGGACAGGTTGCTTGAGTGCCTCAAGAGGTCACGCTGTTCAAAAACCACCACATCACCATATACTTCAGGGATGTAATTGGCATGCGAAAAGTCGGTGATCCGTACATTCGCTATTGCCAGGGTAATGAACATCTTGAGGGCAAACCTGGAATTTAGATACTACAGACTACAGTGCTCGGGCTTTCTTAAAGTAACCTACTTACTAACTGCAAGGGGAATGCCTACTTAAGGTTGTTCTTGTGGACCACCCTCCCCTTAATAAGAACAGACGTTCCCAGGTCTGCTTGCACTTTTTGTTTTGTGGGGTCAGTTTATTTCCTAATTTCTTGTTGTTCTTTACAAACACGTGTTCTCCTACCTCGAACACACGGTTTTGTCGGGATGGGTTGCATCTTCCGATGCTGTCTTGTTGTGCCTTTAGTAATCTTGCCTTGATTTCTAGGCAGCGCTTGTGAGCCCCTGAACAACATCAATTGGTCTCTCATGAGTAACTGAGTGCACGGTTTTGTTATATTCCACCGTGGCCCTCACGATTAGCTCTACTGTGTCGTTTGTCTTTTTGTCCAACTTCAGGCATCTGGCTATTTCTGCCAAGGTGCTGTGGAACCGTTCAACTTGGCCATTGGACGAACTGTGAAGCGGAGGCGCATTCACAATGTCGATGCCGTCGTTGTTCTTGACCATTGATGTGATTGTCTCTGAGTTGAATGCGGGCTCATTGTCGCAATAGATCGTTTTGATGTTGGGGAAAAGGTTAATAAACTGCAATAGGGGGCCTGTGATGTCCACTATTGTTCTTAGAGAATTTGTCAATGCACGTCAGGAACAGCTTCCTGTCGGTTGAAAATATGTGCACCATTTCGCCAGTATAACTGGGTATGGGCGTTTCCCCGAGCTCTTGCTTCTTCGGGTGTCTGTCGTACTTTGCTGGGATGCATACCCTACAATTAGCTACCACTTCCTTTGTCAGGCTGCCCATTTTAGGAAAATAGTAGTCTCGAAGGACTTGTTTCATATTTTCCTGCGCGCCTCGGTGCGCACGGTTGTGCTCTGTAGTGACGATTTCAAACTGTTCGTTTTTATCGGTTATATCTAACACGACATTCTTGCAGTGACGGAATTGAGTGGCTGGGAAGTGCGTAATGAGGTCGTGTTGGAAACTTGCCAGTGTAGGCAAGTCACAATGAATAGCGTTCACGACTTCTTTGAGGGTATTTAACACGCAACTCTTGTCAGTAAAACTGATCAAGTGGGGAGTTTTGCTTCGGAACAGCACTAGGTTTTGCTTGAGCGGGAAACGTGCTGCGTCCAGAATGATCTGGTTTCTCAAGCAGTTTTAAGGTTTATCTGTGGTTTCGACCGTGTAGATCAGGGAGAGCTCGCTGTGCATAATCGCAGCGTCTGACTGAGGTTCGTTTTGTAAGGCATTAAGATTGTGCCTGGAGAGGGCATCTGCCACGAAATTTTCCTTGCCAGGTTTGTAGAAAACCTTGGCGTTGTGTTGGTCTATAATGGATTTCCACCTCTTTATCTTAGCGTTCGTGTTCCTGTCGGCGAACATGAGAGGCTGGTGGTCGGTAAATATATTGATTTCCCTAGAGCCGTACAGAAAGTTCTGTAATTTACCTAGGGCCCATACAATGGCAAGCAATTCCCTTTCATTTGTGGTATAATTTTGCTCAGCCTGTTTCAGGGTACGGGATATCATGGTAATTGGCCTACCCTCTTGTGATAGGACTGCACCGGTGCCACTTGCTGACGCTTCTGTGGTGAGGTCAAAGGGCTTTTTGAAGTCGGGATACTTGAATATGACATCCTCTGATGCCAAAATGTTACGAATTCTTTGAAATGCGCTGCGTTGAGTTTCAATAAACTCAACACAAATCTTCTAAGACATGTGCCTACTCACCGAACCGTTTTCCCCTTTCAGGATGTCTGTTATCGGACGAGCTATGGCGGCAAAGTCTTTGATGGAGAATCTGTAGTAGCTGGCTAAACCAATTAAATATCTAACACTGTAGACGCTTTTGGGTTCAGGGTATTCTTGAATGGCCTTTACCTTTTCTAGATCGGACTTAGTTCCATCCTTGCTTACTATGAAGCCGAGGTACTCTACACTTTCTTTGAAGAACCTAGTCTTATCCTGGCTCACCCTCATATTCGCCTCGATTAGGCATTTCAGCACAGTATCGATGTAGCGGACATGGTCGGACTCGTTCTCTGAGAAAATTATGACGTCATCTACATATGGTAGACGTAACATATTTTCCCGATTTTCTCTCTCAGCACATCGTCTAGGGCTCTTTGAAAAATGCTGCTTGCATTTCTCAAGCTGATCGGCAGACGGCAAAATTCGTATTTGCCGCCATTTACCGAGAACGACGTCTTCTCGTGGTCATGTTCCGCAAGGTAAATTTGGTGATACCCTGACTTTAGGTCAAGGGTAGTGAAGAATTTTGCCTTGCCAAGATTCGCTAGAATCATGGGAATACTAGGCATCGGGTAACGGTCTGGAATGGTTCGATCGTTAAGCTTCCTAAAATCTATGACCAACCTCTTGTTCGGGTTCCCGAAGGCGTCAATCCCCTTTTTGTCCACAACGCAGTTATAGGGTGACCTTGCCGTTTTTCAGCAATTGCTTGACTTCGTTGTTTACGAAGTCAGAAACACCCATAATATTTGGGTAAGCTCTTGAGTACACTGGTTCATTGTCTACTGTGCGAATCGTGGCAGTGACAGCGGTGTTAAATGGAAGAGCTTCATTTGACGTGGAGAAGGCTTTCTTCCCCCTTATTATTGTGTCCTTGAACTCCTTTTTAACGGAGACAGGTACAACAATATCGTTCACATCAGTGAAGTTTACATTGGGGCAACTGGAATAGTGTAGCTTTTCAGAGATGCCCCGGTATTCTAAGGAGTCCTCTGCTAGATTCAACTCTACTTCCGGCCTGTGTTAACAGGTTGAGTGAATCTGGAAAGAAAAATGGGGAGGTATGCTTGAAGACTTTCAGTAGAAACTTGTGTTTAATTTCGGTGGAACCGTGTATTGAGCTCGCTGAGAATGATGCTGACCGGCATTACATCTTTTAGTTCCTTTACGGGCCTAATGTAATTTTTTGTCTCGCCGGTATCGATTAAGATCCTTAAGGTTCTCCCATCCAACCGTCGTTCAATGAACGGCAACCGGAAGCGTCCCCTAAAAAATTCAATGAGACGTCCCTGGGACCGTACTCATTCTCACTGTCGATCTCCTCGACTGCTGCCTTTGCTGCCTTTTCATACTCCTCTTTGGGGTCTTTGGGTTTAGGAGCCTCTTGGACAACGTTATTAAGACGTTGTAGTCTCGGTCCTGTCGACCGTTCTGGGGAATTTCTTCTCTTAGAAGCATTCGATTCATTGGGGTGGTTCTTGTTAGGCTCAGTGCACTGTCTTAATCTGGAGGACGAGTCGACCTCCATTGGCTGAGGAGCTTGCGCCTGATTGTCACTTTTGGTTTGTCCGTTAACGATATTTTTTTGACGTCTGACCAAATGCGGGTTCCTATCCTGTCCCTGCTCTTCCTGTTATCTCTATTGGGTTTCCCCTGGAAGCGGCTCTTGCCGTTTGCCCCTGTATGCGCTCGGTCCTCTACGGTCTTGGCGTAGGAGTTTGCGAACATGCTTCTCTCTATGCTTGCTTCTGCTTCTCTAGCCAAAGCCAGTGCAGATGGTAAGTCTTTTGGTTGGTCCGGGAAGACCACAGCTCTAAGAGACTTTTTGAGCCCTGAAATAAAAGCATGTAGGGCGTCGGCTCTGACTTCAGCGTTAAGCAGGTCAGCACCCTCTTGTTCATGAGTCATTACGATCTTGCTGGGGACTACTTCGTCTTAGTATAGCATTAATGGTAGGTCACACTGCCTAACCATCTCCAATCCTTGCCTCAACAGGCGTAAGGATGTCTTGTCCGAGTACGTGCAGTCTAATCTGGCCAAAATGGCATCGAAATTCAACACCGTATTGTGGGATACGAAGAAGGCTCCAGCTGCGCCACGAATTTTGTTTCTTAATATGGAAACAGCTTGATAATGAGCACTGCTGCCGTTGTAGGGCTTGAAAAGATCGTAAGCGTATATGGCCGATTGTCTCCAGGCCACATACTCGTCTTGAGTACCGGAGAACTCTGGTACAGACTTTATTATATCTAGAGGTATGTCGCACCTAACATCGGGATTAACAGAAACCTTTTCATACGTTATGATTTGCGGTGCTTCCACCTGCAAATTCTGTACCCGAGCAGCTACGGAATTTAATTGGGTCTGAAACTGAGATTGCTGTTGCGACAATGCCTGCCTGACAGCATTGTCGATAAGAACTTTGATTTGATTGGGGTCCATGGTATTTTCTATCGGGGCACTATTTAACGGCTGACCAACTATATGGCCTACTTGTTCCTCCTCCCGGCTGTCCTCGCTTTCGTATTCGACCATAACCGCCTCTGTAGGTTTGTGCCCAACTCATTGTTTGTTGGTTGGCACAACACAAATACACTGTTGTGGAGCTTTTTGTTTTTTTCTTGAGATTGTTATAATTATTATAGTCATTGGGAATCGTTCAATTCCTTCTGAACTTAACCTAATGTGTAGCTTAAAAATAATATAATGGATAATGTGCCTTAATAATAATATATAGAAATGTACGATTGAGGGATTAAGCTATCTTACGAGTAAGAAGTTCATGGGGATATATTCTCTTCAGACGTCGGAGGGAAATGGGGTCAACGAGATCATTCGCCAACGTATTCCGGTGGGCGGTAAGTCTGTCGGCTTATTGTGGGTTCTCCAGTTGCAACGATATCGTTCTTCCGCGAGTGCAGAATACAGCACCCTAAATCTGGTACACATTCTGTAGTTTCCCCACCATCTGTGTTTTGCGCTCCAATCACCTGCCGCAAGGAACTGTGTGCCAAATTGTGTGATGAATTGACCAAAAATAGCATCTGTCCATCTAAGAGTCGGAGGGCAGTATACTGAGGCAACATTAATGTTTCCTCTGCTTGCAGTCAGCTGAATAACTACTGCCTGGATGTGACTTTGCGACAGAGTGGCGAATGGTTGATGAGAGATTGTTGATCTAACAAGGAACAACAAAGTTGGCTGTCATCCGGATGATTGGCAGTATGAAGGGTAAAGCCATAGACCCTGAAGGTGGACCGAGAGGTGAAGTGGGTTTCTGACAACAGGAGGATGTCTAAGTCGTGAAGCTCAATAAAAGCGAGGATTTAATTTGTCTTCGAGGAGGCCCCATTGGAATTCCAAGCTGCTATCTTAAGAGGACCTATTTTTAACGGCAGAGGGTGAAGTGCGGGTCTGCAGAAGTAATTTCATCACTGTTTCATTCTGTCAAGCCTAGAAAAAAGCTGTTCCAGTTTGGAGTCCAGGTTGGTACATGCATTAGAGGCAGTAGCGGCAGGCGGATAAATTGGCTGAATATCAGGCTGATTGCTTCTAACGATGGTCACAAAAGATGGCTTTCCAACGCTGAGGGTAGGGCGTCTGTTTACGGGACCAGCAGCGGTGGGTTCGTTGGTCTTCAAATGATGCCTACGAGTAGAAGCTTCTTTTGCAACCTTTAAAATTAGCTGCATGGGGCTTTCCACAGTGATAGCAGCGTCTGGCATCATCTTGTTCGAGTCTACACTCCGAAGTGGGGTGGTTTTCTCCACATTCTCTGCTCTGAACAGTATGGCTTGGTGTGAACGTAGCCTTGACACCTATGGCATTGTACAGGCTCAGATTGCTTACGGGGTTTCTCCCATGTCACTCTATGCTTGCAGACAACAAGAATATTCTTGAGAAGCTTGTCATTTTCCATTTTTTTGACATTAACGAATCTCATATTAAGAGGGAGTAGGGTCGACATATTGCGCGGAGTATATACACGTAAAACGCTGTGGCCTTCATTCTGTAGGCATGCGATAATATCCTCCGATGAAACTCCGTGATGGATGTTACGCAATACGATTCTATAAGGCCGGTCCTCGGGGAGCTGATGATGATGAAACAAGGTTCCATTCTCTAAAAAAGGCCGGGCCACCGCCCTGTAAACATTTGAGGTATTGCATTGAATAGCGCAGTCTCCCAAATTCAGTGCTTTGATGGTGTAGGAATCTTCTACAAGGGCGTTCAGTTCGTTTCGAAAGGCTGTGAAGTTCACCACATTGGGGAACATCATTCTGGGTAGCTTAGAGTGATGGTTTGGCTTCCAGGTGGGGTCAGCTTGGTTAACACTAGCCGGCTGATTATTACGTCTCGTTTTCCTTGCGGCACGAATGAGGGCGGCCTTCGATGTACAAGGCTCATCATCGTCACTCGAAGATACGACGATCATATCGAATTCTTCCTCATTGCCTAGACGTTGGAAGCGATTTGTGGAGTTGATTGAAGGCTGAGCAGTTGTTGCCTTCTTTGAGAGGAGGGCTGTGCCTGCCCTCTTATTGTTTCTTCCTTTACTTGGCGTAAATGAGACATCTTGCCATTCTGTAGTAGATTGGGGATTCGCTACTGAGCTGACGAGAGAACTGCTGCGATTCGTGCTTGCAGAAGTAGAACATACATTGCCAATTTTTCGTTTAAATGTTTAGCGCAATATATTAGTGAAGCTCGAGGGAGCACGTGGCCGATGGGCAGTGGAGCCCCACTTTCGGAAAATGTGCACTAATAGTATTGCGTGATAATAAACACATCCACGTTGATATTTCTATAATCACTTCACTATATTGACTTGAGGTGTCAATATTTATAGTTTATGCCACTATTGTGGGCTTCTCTATGCAAAAAAGAAAAAAAAATTTATTTTGTCCACTTGCTAATTTTTAATGCGAGCTTCAGTCCACAGCTTACTCTGGTAGACTGTTGCCGAGCACAATTGATTGGCTAAATATATATGGCAAGAAAAAGTATGCATTAAAATTATACGGAAGTATTTATTTTATTTTTTTTTCTTGAGATTGTTATTATTATTATAGTCATTGGGAATCGTTCAGTTCCTTCTAATATGTAGCATAAAAATAATATAATGGATAATGTGCCTTAATAATAATACAAATGTACAATTGAGGGATTAAGCTATCTTACGATTAAGAAGTTCATGGGGATAAATTCTCTTCAGACGTCGGAGGGAAATGGGGTCAACGAGATCATTCGCCAACGTGTTCGGGTGGGCAGTAAGTCTGTTGGCATATCGGCTGCTGTGGAAGTTTATTTGATCTCCCAGTGGGACAACTTTTAAGTCCCTTTCGATGACTCGGTTGCACACGTACCTGGGTAGCCCAGATGCATGTCGTGCCGCTCGCGATTGTATAACTCTAAGCCTATTGAGCTGAGTCCTAGAGGCAGTTCATGACACCTGGATGGCGGAGGTCAGCGTTGGACCTAATATTTTGATAATAGGTATGCAATAGATTTTCTTTAAAAAGAGTATTTTTTTTTTGTGTTATTATTATTAAGTGAAGAAACATTAATGATGTTCTCCAATGTGGTGAACTTCACAGCATGTCGCAACGAACTGGACGCCCTTGTTGAAGATTCCTACACCATCAAAGCACTGAATTCGAGAGACTGCGCTGTTCAATGCAATACCTCAAATGTTTACAGGACGGTGGCCCGGCCTTTTCTAGAGAATGGAACCTTGTTTCATCATCATCAGCTCCCCGAGGACCGGCCTTATAGAATCGTATTGCGTAACATCCATCACGGAGTTTCATCGGAGGATATTATCGCATGCCTACAGAATGAAGGCCACAGCGTTGTACGTGTATATACTCCGCGCAATATGTCGACCCTACTCCCTCTTAATATGAGATTCGTTGATGTCAAAAAAATGGAAAATGACAAGCTTCTCAAGAATATTTTTGTCGTCTGCAAGCATAGAGTGACATGGGAGAAACCCCGTAAGCAATCTGAGCCTGTACAATGCCATAGGTGTCAAGGCTACGGTCACACCAAGGCATACTGTTCAGAGCAGAGAATGTGTGTTCGGAGTGTAGGCTCGAACAAGATGATGCCAGACGCTGCTATCACTGTGGAGAGCCCCATGCAGCTAATTTTAAAGGTTGCATTAAGTTCCTAAAAGAATCTTCTACTCGTAAGCATCATTTGAAGACCAACGAACCCACCGCTGCTGGTCCTGTAAACAGACCCCCTGCCCTTAGCGTTGGAAAGCCATCTTTTGTGACCATCGTCAGAAGCAATCAGCCTGCTATTCAGCCAATATATCCGCCTGCCGCTACTGCCTCTAATGCATGTACCAACCTGGACTCCAAACTGGAACAGCTTTTTTCTAGGCTTGACAGAATGAAACAGTGATGCAATTACTTCTGCAGACAGGCACTTCACCCTCTGCCGTTAAGATAGCAGCTTGGAATTCCAATGGGGCCTCCTCAAAGACCAATGAAATCCTCGCTTTTATTAAGCTTCACGACTTAGACATCCTCCTGTTGTCAGAAACCCACTTCACCTCTCGGTCCACCTTCAAGGTCTATGGCTTTACCCTTCATACTGCCAACCATCCGGATGACAGCCAACACGGAACCAACCATCTCTCATCAACCATTCGCCACTCTGTCGCAAAGTCACATCCAGGCAGTAGTTATTCAGCTGACTGCAAGCAGAGGAAACATTAATATTGCCTCAGTATACTGCCCTCCGACTCTTAGATGGACAGATGCTATTGTTGGTCAGTGCATCACACAATTTGGCACACAGTTCCTTGCGGCAGGTGATTGGAACGCAAAACACAGAAGGTGGGGAAACTACAGGATGTGTACCAGAGGAAGGGTGCTGTATTCTGCACTGGCGGAAGAACGAATCGGCATCGTTGCAACTGGTGAAGCCACATGCTACCCCTATCGTGCAATTACCTCTCCAAGTGCCATCGATTTTGGGATCTCCAAAGGCTTTACACAGCAACAAATCAAGGTGAAAGTACTGATGAAGAAGCCCAATCATTCAGAGGTGTTACCAAAATGCTGTTCCCTCAAGCAAACATACGTGTCTTTAAAGAACACATCGAGGCCACTGTAGAACTCAACATCCCCATCGATACCTTCAGTAGGCTGGAATCGTATGTTGATTTCTTCACATCTACGATCATTGAAGTTGCAAGGCAGGCTACACCAACCCCTCGCCAAGTTGGTCTCATGGCCATAAGGAGGTCTCCCATTTTGAGCTTTGAAGCTAGGGATCTGCTCAGCCACAAAAGACGCCTCAGAAAAAAATACATCGCGACAAGAGATCCTAGCATTTACCAGCAATATTCTAGCACTACTAATCGACTGCGCCGTTTGCTAACCAAAAACCGTAGAGCAAACTTGGATATCTTGCGAGAGTGCTGGCCCAGATAGTAATAGTGGATTATCAATTAGGAAGCTCACGAGAGGCATGAAGAGACAGCCCTTGTTTCAATCATCAGTCCAGGATCGAAGTGGCCTCTGGCTTAAGACGGATGATGAGAAAGCAAGTGCTTTTGTTTCGCACTTGTCTTCATGCCCTTCAATTTAACGGACGACACCACTCGTGAAGCCATTACAAATTTTTTGGATCGTCCAACTGCTCCGACATGCCCCATGAGGCATACCTCACCTCAAGAAGTTATGATCCAACTAAAGGCGCTGCAACCAAAAAACCCCTGGTTACGATGGCATATGTTAGCTAACCGAACTGCGAAGTTTCTACCACGCAAAAGAGTGTTTGCTCTCGTAAAATTTTTTAATGCGATGCTAAGACTAGGTCATTTTCCCAGGCAATGGAAGCGTTCGCGCATTGTAATGATCTCCAAAGCTGGAAAGTCACCAACACAGATTGACGGATACCGCCCGATAAGCCTGCTACCAACTTTCTTCAAAGTTTTTGATAGATTTTTTTCTACTCGCTTGAAAATGAACTCATCCCATAACACCAGTTCGGCTTTAGGAAGTCTCATGATTGCCCCGAACAAATCCATTGCCTCGTAAAGCACATCACGGCTTTGAGCATAAACCTTACACAGTCGGCGTATTCTTGGACATGAAACAAGCGTTTGATAAGGTGTGGCATGAAGGGCTGTTATAAAAGATGAAAGATCTCCTCCCAGCACCCCATTATGCCATCCTTTATTGCTGATCGGACCTTCGATGTTGCAGTACGGGACTCTCAGTCTAGCCTGGAACACATTCACGCTGGGGTTCTACAGGGAAGTGTGCTTAGACCCTTCCTGTATACCCTGTACACTGTTGACATGCCAACTGCCGTCAACAACTCCGATGAAGTCTCTGCTCAGCTGATCCTGGCCACTTACGCTGATCACACTGCCATGCTTGCGTCGCACTCATCTTTGCAAATCGCTGCCAATGCAGTTCAGGAATGGCTGCATGCATTTGAGCAATGGACTGCCAAATGGAACATAGACATTAACTGCACGAAGTCGGCCTGAGTCACATTTACCCTGTGCCCTCAAACCTGCCTAGGTCTTTTCTTCAACGGAGATATCATCAACTTCGTCTCGCACTGCTACCTCGGAGTTCACCTTGATCGGACGCTAAGTTCGAAAGCTCATATCACGGCAGTTAGAGCCAAATCCCCATGAAATCTTAAAATGCTGGACTTTCAAGCAAACTCCATATGCCAACTAAGGCTCTTTTAATAAAAGACATATTAGGTCCAACGCTAACCTACGTGGGGAACTGCCTCTAACACTCAGCTCAATAGGTTTAGAGTTATACAATCGCGAGCGGCACGACATGCATCTGGGCTACCCTGGTACGTGAGCAACCGAGTCATCGAAAGGAACTTAAAAGTTGTCCCACTGGGAGATCAAATAAACTTCCACAGTAGCCAATAAGCCGACAGACTTACCGCCCACCGGAATACGTTGGCGAATGATCTCGTTGACCCCATTTCCCTCCAACGTCTGAAGAGAATATATTCCCATGAACTTCTTACCCGTAAGATAGCTTAATCCCTCAATCGTACATTTCTATATATTAGTATTAAGGCACATTATCCATTATATTATTTTTAAGCTACACATTAGGTAAAGTTCAGAAGGAACTGAACGATTCCTAGTGGTTATATGAATAATTAAAGAGAAAAAAGCCAGTAACTTAAAAGCAAAAAAAATTCACTTGTAAAACTTACATGATCTCTAACTTAACTACCCTGTTAAATCTGATTGTTGAGTTCAAGATGCATTTGGGCGCCAATTATAATAAGAGTTTGTCCCGCGACGATCCAGAGTCTTCTGTCCTCGGACGGCGGTGGACGGCGGAGACGATTGCGTCTTGTTTGGGTCTTCTTATGAAGATTATGGTGAAGGTCTTGACTTTGCCCCCTTAGTGAGATTGGATAGCCTTGTGACGTAGCGATGTAATTGATAATAATGTCAATTGTGTTTCCGGCCGTGGTTTATTATACTTCAAAACTAAGACTGAGGAGTTGGCAATCATCGAAACTAAGTTTACCCTCACAGCAATGCATCGCCCCACCAAGACAAGTCGGCAAGCCGACTCAGCATTCCTTGCAGCGTGAAGCAACACTCGGAATAAGAAGTGTCAGCTTTCCGCTGCCAGACGTTCTTTGCGCGGAGCGCTGAAACCAATTCTGGCGCGTCAGCAATGTTTATACAAAGCTACTTAGTTGCTATGAAGTAATACATTTTCAGTTGTTATCTTATACTGCGCGTCATCAGGCTAGCGCCCCTCTGTACATGCTTTTTATACCCTTGGACCATTGAAAATGGTCAAAAAAGGGTATACTAGCTTTGTGCAAATGTATGTAACGGGCAGAAGGAGGCGTCGGAGACCCCATACAGTATATATATTCTTGCTCAGGATCACTAGCCGATTCGATCCACGCGACAGTGGGATACCCTTAGACGTATGTTGCCATAAAAATTATCTAATTGTATAATACTAATCGCAAGCTACAAATTAATCATAACACTGCAGTGCGCTGCCACTTTGCATCCATTTCGATACGTTGTCAATAATTTATCGCCGCAATTTTCCTAGCGCAAGACTAAAATTTATCTATCTACATATATACTAAAGCAGAACGTTAAGAAATGAGTAAATCGCCATGTAAATCAAAATTGACGGTTTGCGGGGGCGGTAGGCGTGTTATTCCAAATTGAAAATAAATTTGATCTGCGTATGGTTATGGTATACAGGAATCTTCATGCTAAATTTGGTATCCCTAGCTTTTGTAATAGCTGAGATCGGCGCGTTCATCCAGACAGACAGACAGACAGACAGACGGAAAGACAGACGGACATGGCTCAATCGACTCGCCTAGTGATCCTGAGAAAGAATATATATACTTTATGGGGTCTCCGACGCCTCCTTCTGCCCGTTCCATACATTTGCACAAAGTTAGTATACCCTTTTTTGACCATTTTCAATGGTCCAAGGGTATAAAAATTCATAAATGAGTAAACAAAATTGGGGCTTAAGGATAGCGCCCTCTGCGATAATATGAGTATGTTCAGTTATATTCATGATTATTTGAATATTTTAAAAACTTATTAATAATGATTAGGAAGTTACCCATAAAGTTTTTGTAGGTAGTCCAAGGAAATCATTGACCATGCAAGTTTTATCCCGGTGATCAATTCTTCTTTAGTGGAATATTGTTTACCACCCTCCTACACCTTCCTAGCCAACCACCCCCATACATTTTACATTTTATTATATTTAGGTCTGAAGAGTATGGTGGCCACTCTAGAACTTTTTCTTTTGGAATCCATGTTTTTACAAAACGTGTAGTAGGGATCGGCGCATTGTCGTACTGAAAATGCCACTCTAGATTTCCAAAAAAGTTTTTGAAGAACGGGAATTCCGTTTTTAATACGAAATTATAGTCTTTCGCGTTCATTTTTGGAGTTAAAAGCTGTAATTCACAGTGACCATAATAGGATACGGCGCCCCTTCCATAACACCTCCGACCCGACTGTGTAAACGATCCAAAAGATGCTCCTTCTTACGCAAATCGTGGTAGTAGTAACAAAACCCGTCTGGTCCCTCCAGATTAAATTTGTTCTCATCCGAAAAAACGACGTATTGCCACTCCTTTGACCATGTCATGTACGTACGAGCAAAATCAATTATTCAATAAATCACCGTAAAAAATTTTATTGCTGCGCCTCTCAAATTAAAGGAGATTATTATTATTATAAAGAGGGAGTCTCCCAGCGGAAAAGGCGTGAGGCCCTGCGACCATGATGATCTTTTGTACCTAAAATGCTCTCCCTATCTTGACAAAAGCTGTTCTGCTTCCTTAATGAAGTCTAACAGATCTTTCGTCGAGGAACGGACAATATGATCGGGACCTGCGTTTTCCACGTGCAGATGTTTCCTCCTTGTCCATACCAAGGACGGACAATCACACAAAATGTGTTTGGCTGTTTCGTCGTCCTCTTTGCAGAGCCTGCACTCCGCATCCGAGGACAAGCGCATTTTGGTAAGGTGATAGTTCACCAAGTGCTGGCCACTAAGGTAGCCAACAAGGAGGTAGAGGTCCCTCCTAGAAATTAGCTTGGTCCTTCGATCAACTGTGGGATTAGTAAGCTCTTTAGCCTGCCGCATCCCTGGTTGGAAGAACCAGTAGCGTTCGGTCAACCTTGCAGCTCAGATTTTCACCAGGTAGGAAATAGTTGACCACTTCACGCCACAGAAGGGTTCGGGGCCAAGTAGGGGGCTGATGACCCGGTCCTCGCTAGTTCGTCCGCCAGCTCGTTTCCCTGGAAGCCAGAGTGTTCAGGTGCCCAACGAAGGGTAACTTTATTCTTTATTGACAGCCTCTGGAGACAGTTCCAGCAGTCAGCCACCATACGCGAGCTTACTCTTTTTGAGAAGAGGGCTAGTATGGCCGCTAGGCTGTCATTTGCTGATGGCAGTAACCTACGTAACCTTTTGCCACCACACAATAGCAGCGTAGGTTACAATCGGTCTTACCATCATCTCAAATAACCACCGAATGGTGCATGATTTGAGACCCCAGATTCTACCAAAGAGTCTTCTGCATGCCCACATGGCATGAGTTGCGTTTGATAGAGTGTTGTTTAGGTGAGAGTTCCAGTTTAGTCGTTTATCAAAGGTTCCCCTAGATATTTTACCTCGTTGGAAAGTCTCACCGGTGAGCCGCCAATACAGTCCACGAAGGCGTTCTCAGAATCCAGTCGCAGCGTCTGGATCTGAAAGCCTGCTTCCGTGAAGCCTAACCTCTGAGAGGCCACGGAAGCTTCGTCAGCGAGGCTGATAAGGTCAGCGTCAGCTACAGCGTCAGAGTACATCACCTCGACGAGTTGCTGCCTGCCTGAACAGCTATTGGACGAGAATGCAGCACTTGCAAACTTGGCGTCCAAGGGAGTCCGTGGCCTATCCGGGTCCCCAAGAGTACCAGGGCCAAGACCCGTGATGTTGGGGGTGGAAGCCAGCATCCCAATGGCTGCAGTGCTGTTGTCGGGGTCGGCCGTGAAGGCTACGCCCTGCCGCATCCCTGGTTGGAAGAACCAGTAGCGTTCAGTCAACCTTGCAGCCCGGGTTTTTACCAGGGAGGACATAGTTGACCACTCCATGCCACAGAAGGGTTCGGGGCCAAGTAGGCGGGCTGATGATCCAGTCCTCGCTAGTTCGTCCGCCAGCTCGTTGCCCAGGAAGCCAGAGTATCCAGGTACCCAAAGAAGGATATCGACAGCCTCTAAAGACAGTTCCAGCAGACAGCCACCATACGCGAGCTTACTCTTTTTGAGGAGAGGGCTAGTATGGCCGCTAGGCTGTCCGAGAAGATGAATATATTCGCTCCTCTAATCCCCTTCTCAAGGATAAGACGGCAGCAGAACTCAATGGCATGAACCTCTGATTGGAAGACTGTGGGCCAGTTGCCCATAGCAATCGAGGTTTTGGAGTTGGGACCATATATCCCAGCTCCAACCCCCTGATCAGTCTTTGACCCGTCGGTGTACCAATGTAAACCATTGGTGTCTCTGATGGGGTTGCCAGCATCCCAGTCCCTAAGGTCCGGGATGAAGGTTCTGAATTTTGCACCAAAGAACAGTTTCTTGGTCATAGAATCTGATCTGGTGGAGATCTCTAAGCCAGGAATATCTTTGATTAAACTAGCATGCCCTGAATCGGTAACTAGAAGCCCAGATTGGAGTTTTATTCTAAGAAGGCTCATAGCAGCAACATCTTTTATATGGATGTGCAGCGAAATCAGATTCAAAATGGATTCCATTGCTGCGGTGGAACAGGTGCGAAGTGCACCCGTCAAAGAAAGGCAGAGCAGCCTATGCAGTTTCGTGCATTGACTGATGGCAGTAACCTGCGTAAACTTTGGCCACCACACAATAGCAGCGTAGGTTACGATCGGTCTTACCATCATCTCAAATAACCACCGAATGGTGCATGATTTGAGACCCCAGATTCTACCAAAGAGTCTTCTGCATGCCCACATGGCATGAGTTGCCTTTGATAGAGTGTTGTTTAGAGGAGATAGTCCGGTATTTGAGCATGGCATCAATCCACCGGACTATGAGACGGGCAATGTTTCTGCGCTTTAGCGTGGCAGAGATAGACCCGTAGCCGGTGTTATCAAAAGCACCCTCTACATCAAGAAAAGAGCACAGAGCAATGTTCTTGGATACGAAGTCTTTTTCGATTTTACCTACAAACTTGTAGAGAGCGATCTCTGTCGTTATTCCGGCTATATACGCGAACTGCGTGGGGTGCAGAGGGTTTTGTTTTTGCCGAGAGCACCGAATGTGCATGTCTAAGATCCTTTCCGCAGTCTTGAGTAGAATGGTGGTAAGACTGATCGGCCGATATGACTTAGGCTGGTCAAGAGGACGATTCCCCTGTTTGGAAATAAATACCACATTGACTCTCCTCCAACAGTTGGGTATGTGTCCCCACGTGAGACTAGGCCGACCAGGTCTGCTTTAAAAGCCACAGAGGCTTTGAAGAGTTCTCAGTTTGTCTTTTTGGGACAGAAGGATTCATGGTGGATCTCGACTTGGCCAGGAAGGTCGAAGCTGATGTGCTGATGGTCCGACAAGGTGACTTCGTCTGTCACCCGCCAGATTACAAGGGAACTCACAACTGAGTTGCTGACTAGGGTGAGATCTAAAACCTCTTCCCTAATCGAGTTAATAAACGTAGGTTTGCACCCTACGTTAGCTACATCTAAATGACTACACATTAGATAATCTAAGAGAGACTCATCACGTTTATTGACGTCGCTGCTGTCCAGATTGTATGATGGGCGTTGGCATCACAGCCGATCACAAGCGGCTTGTTGTGAAGGCGGCAGAAATCCACAAGCCGCTGAACCTCTGCGGGGGGTACATCATCCACATCGCCCGGGAAGTAAGCAGAGGCGATCACTACTTCCCGGCTACCTCCATAGCGGTTGCCACCAGGTCTCTGTGGATGATATTTGTTATAGGGAAGTGTCTCACACTGTTACTAACCAATATAGCAGTACAAAGGGCCCCTCCCATACGTATAGCAACTTACATGATCCGTATGATAATCCCGGGCAATCGAAACCTGGACTGACTCCCGGTGTGGGGTGTAGCAGCAAAGCCTTGACATTGCTAGCTTTCGCCGTAGCCACCTGCACCGGTGAAAACGGATATTTTGGGTAAGCCGAAGTGAAGCACAGTTTCGCGCTGCTTGCCACCAGCATAAAAAATGCCTAAGCGAATAAACAATTGTGTCGTAAGCATTAAATTGAGCGAGAGGGCAATACGTATTTGCATGGATTGTATGCGGTTTTCAAAACTCATTATAAAGACTTAAGAGCGCTTGATCTTTGAAGTGAAAAAAAATACATTTAGGAGAAATATTTGCGAATTTTTTTTTTTATTTGAAAGGTTATCGACCGCATTATGTATGGAATATGACATCATTCAAATGACCGCCACGGCTTCGGTTGGTGGCGCGCACACGAAAGGTCCAATTTTCGATGACTCTGGCGCACAAATCGGGCTGTATTTGATCAATGGCGTGGCGTTTGTTGCCTTTGACTTAAGAAAACCCCACAAGAAAAAGTCCAGCGGGGTCAAATCGCACGATCTCGGTGGCCAGTTCACGTCGCCTCCGCGCGGATAACCATGTTCGGAAATTGCTCGTGCAGCACATCCATCGTAGCGTGTGCTGTGTGACACGTATGCGCCGTCCTGTTGAAACCACATGTTGTCCAGATCCATATTCTCGATTTCAGACTAAAAGAAGTTGGTTATCATCGACCGGTATCGCTCACCATTGACGGTGACGGTCACACCATTATCGTTTTCAAAAAAATACGGACCAAGCACGCCTCACTTTTTGCCACTTGGTGAACCTCGTGTGGATTGGTCTCGTCTCAAATACGTCAATTTTGCTTGTTGACATAGCCATTCATCCAAAAATGCGCCTCGTCGCTGATGATGATTTTTTTGTAAAAATCGGCGACAACTTCCAACTGCTCTAATGCCCAGTCAGCGAACACACGGCGCTGTCTATGATCAATAACCTTAAGCTCCTGGGTCAGCTGGATCTTGTACTAGGCCCAAGACCCGACGCACAATTCGCCAAGTTTTCGTCTGTGCGCGACGCGGAATTGACTGCCGCGGGTTTTCGAACACAGATCTCGCGTTACGTTGACGCACAGGACTCGAATTTGTCCACCAATCGACGGATAATCGACTCGGCAGGACGATCATCGAGACCGTAAAACGGGCGAGTGCTCGGAACGTTATATATATACGTTATATGTATGTCAATATGTACACATGGATGTAAATACTTGCATACCTCCAGATCAATCTACCACGTCACCTATTTGTTGTATACAAATGTATATATGTATGTACGTACAAAAATTAATTATATATGAGTTTTAACATATATGCACATGTATTTTCGTTAATTTATATGTCCATGGAAAAGAAGACTCGAGAAACAGCTCGCGCTACAAGCTCGCTTCGATCGTCCCTTTCTTTTCTGCACAAGAAATAGTTCTGAGGTCATCGACCATTTTTTATTTATTTATTTAGTTTAGTTTATAGTCGAACTATGATCAGTCGACTTTTTAAAAGTAAAGAAACAATTGAAATTAGATTTAAATTATTTAAGTTGAAATTTTAAACTAAAGGTAATTTTAAATTAAATTAAGGTAAAACCCTAAATGTAAAGAAAAGAAAAAAAAAATTATTTAAAAATTGTGCAAATGTGCAAACGTGCAAACTGGGATAAAGAAAAGCAGATCCAACATTTGTTGCAGAGGATTGGGGAAAACCCATAAAAACCCAATCAGATCAGGAGAGTTAGTGTTAGTAACCAAATGCAAATAAAATTATGAGTAGAGTGTTAAAGCATGCAGTATGTTGAAAGTACTACTATGAATAGAAAGAAGATAAGTATGTATTTAACTAAATTCTAGATAAGTGGGCGAGGAGTTGTAATTTTAAGCTAGATATCAAGTTGTTATTGTTAGCTACAATGAAGCATAGTTTATTATAGTCCGAACATAATACCCTGAATGGCTCATGCAGGACATAGTTCGAACTACAATTGGGAAGTTTTAGAGGAAGGTAATTACGGGTGATTCTACCAGGGTCAGAAAAGTGTAGTCTACTAAGTAAGTCGCTACTATCTATGTCACCTTGGATAAGGTTGTTAATAAATATAACACCAAGCATGGTTCTACGATTGGCTAGAGATGGCAGAATAAGTAACAAAAGTCTACTAGGATAGGAAGGAAGTCTTGAATTTACATCCCAGTTAAGGCCTCGCAAGGCAAACATTAAGAAGTTTTTCTGTACGGATTCAATGCGGTCTCTATGAACTGTGTACTGAGGGTTCCAGACACATGATCCGTAATCGAGAATTGGACGAACAAGCGAAGTGAAGAGAGTCTTAGTTAGGTAAGGATCGTCAAACCTTGGACCATTTCTTAATAAAGCCGAGTACACCCATAGCTTTATTAACCATTGATGATATATGTTCGGAAAACTTGAGTTTTCGGTCCAAACGGACACCTAGATCATCAACCAGGGAAACTCTTTCCAAGGTACAACCACAAAGAGAGTATGATACGTACTTTGGGCAGGCACGTGAGAATGTCATCAGCTTGCATTTTGAGCTGTTCAGATTAAGGAGATTTGCACGACACCAAGAAACGAAACAATCTAGGTCAGATTGAAGGCGAGAATGACAGGAGTCGTCTCTAAATTGAAAACAGAGCTTGACATCATCCGCGTACATGAGAGTACGTGAGTTAAGTATGACCGTTGGGAGGTCATTGATGAAAAGTGTAAAAAGCAGGGGACCTTAGTGGCTTCCCTGAGGAACACCAGATGTGGCATGAACGGGATAGGAACGAGTATTTTTAAAGAGGACTCGTTGGGTTCTGTCACCCAAATACAATAGCTCACAATCCAACTAAGAAGTTTTGGTGAGAAACCGAGAAGATTTAGTTTATGTGCAAGAAGGGAATGGTTGATTGAGTCAAATGCCTTACTGAAATCAGTATAAATGACATCAGTTTGAAGATTTTCCTGAAATCCTTTTACCACAAAGGATGTCAGCTCAAGCAAATTTGTCGTGGTAGAACGACGCTTCACAAATCCGTGTTGAAAAGGGGATATAACGATTCTACTAAAATGCTGCAAGTGAGGAGTAATAACATTCTCGAAGAATTTCGGTATAGCCGACAATTTAGAGATACCTCTATAATTGCTTGCATCAGACTTGCTGCCCTTTTTATGTAAAGGGATGATAAAGGATTCCTTCCATATGGATGGAAACGAGGCAGTTACTAAGGACAGCGAAAATAGTTTGAGCAATGGCTTACATAAGGAGTTGGCACAGTATCTAAGTACACAGGCGGGATACCATCGGGACCTGCTGAGAAGACTGGTTTAACCAATCGAAGATCCCTAATAAGTGAACTTTCATTCAGTAAAGGTGTGAAGATGCCATTCGATCTTGGTACGCTATATGGATAGGAGTGAATTTTTGGCGTAGAAGAAGAATAAGTTGTTTGAAAAACATTGGCAAACATATCGGCAATGGCCTGATCTGTGTCCGCCTCAGCGTTTTTGAACATAAGTTTAGAAGGAAAGCCCGTTGACCTACGCTTCATGTTAACAAAACTATAAAACTGTTTAGGATTCTGAAAGAACTGAATCCTACATCTTGTCAAATAGTTTTTATAACACTTCGCGTTAAGCACGGTAAAATTTGCCCGAGCAGTTAGGTAGCGGGAAAAGACAAGCGGTGAGTTTTTTAGCTAGTATTTCTTAAATAAGTTACTCTTTAAGGTTTTTAAGCTAGACAACTCTTTTGTAAACCAAGGAGGCCTACTTGAGCTTGTCGGATAGAAAAACGGAACACAGATATCAAAAGCAGAGTTAAGGGTTTTATAAAATATATTAATAGCCACTGACATATCAGTTGATAGATAAACGTCGGACCAATCACAATATGAAATTAAATAATTTAAATATTCAAAGTCTGCTTTCTTAAAGCAGCGCACGCGATTGCACGGCTTTACACTATTTATCCGCAAAGCTAATACCCAAGTCGAGATTCACTTCGAAAGTGGGATGATAAGGATCTTCAGGTAAGGAAAGAGGTTGTGCACTGTCTAAAATCACCCTGGAAGGATCTGAGACGAAACATAGATCAAGCAATCTGTTTAAAGTGTTTTTGACATGATTAACCTGCGACAAAGACATGTCAAACAAACCGTCAAATAGATCATGTTGCCGGGAGGGCAGAAGGAAGTTTCCCTCCGCAATGGATATCCAATTACATTCCGGGATATTAAAGTCACCCAGGACTATGAAATGATCTCTGTCTGATAACAGGTTGAAAATAGTCTTAATTGCAGACAAATGTTGCAAGTAGACTGATAATTCCGATGACGGCGGAATATAGAAGCAGGTTATATACAAGAAAAAACCGGGAAAGTGTAGTCTTACACAGATTAATTCAATGTCGAATTGAAACTCCGACTGTAAGAGGTCCGACATAATGGAGGAGTCTACTGCAATCAGTACTCCACCACCCCGTCGGTCAGGTCGATCAATCCTGTATGTTGTATACTTATCTGGAAAGACTTCAGAGCTTAGAATCTCTGGTTTTAACCAGGTTTCGGTAAAGGCAATAATTTGGGAAGAAAAGGCAAGACTACAGAGGCCTCTAACATTTTGATAGGAAAGAATTAAGGAAGAAAGAATATTTGTGTGTCCCCTACCATTTTCAGAAGCATGAAGAGAAGAGAACTTCAGTTTTTTGAAGAGTTTGCACTTGTTGTAGGTTCACTTGGCGATGTAACTGCCAATGTGGGAAGAGTGACGGTCGTTCGGCTTTTTTGTTTTGGAGTGAACTCCTTAACAATAAGGTCGGGCGGCCAGAAAGAAGCTGCGCAAACGTCTTTAAACTGTTCTGCAGGGAGAATAATTTTGAAAGAAGAAATGTGTTTTAACAATCAAATCATTTACAGGCATCCTTTCGAGAATGTACGATTGTACATCTTCTATGGTAGTGTCTGGAGCCAAGCGAGAGATAAACACCAATTTTTTGGGTTTAATCGCAATCAGAGGTTTTATACTCGGTGCCTGACTAGCAGGCATGATTGCGGGAACATTACCCTTTACGTTGTTATCATTGCACGTAATGGGAGTAGGTACAAGAGGGGCAGCAAGAGGTTTCGGTGCGGTAACATTGCTGCTAGTTTTTTTTTTTTTGTGCAACTAGAAGAGCAAGACGGTATAGGGGAAATTAGACTTAGAAGATCAGAAGAAGAAGCCTTGGAAGAAGGCAGATTGGTGGACTTTAGATTCGTAGTAACTGAATCTAAAGGAATATTAAGAGGAGCAGGTGGCTTACTAAGAGCCGTAAAGGCGTTGAATTGGGTCTCCATCTCCAAAAATTCAGATTGGAGATTAGAGAAAACTGTTTTATTGTGGATTTTCCGTAGATCGGATTCACCCACACAGCACGCTTCACACGACCATTTAAGGCCTACATTGGCGTTGACGGCATCTCTAACCCGGACAGTTAGGCCACAGCATTTTAAGTGACTAAAATTTTCACACAGCCAGCAACCAATGTAGTCCGCATTAGCATCTGAAGAGCATTTGCAATTTGCTGCAGAGCGCGACACCATGATAATAAAATAAATACGCCTTCGAATAGTTGGGGACAACGAAGAGAGCAATAGAATATTAAGACAAATTTCTTGAGAAAGCAAGAAACAGTTACAGCGCCGAAAATAGGCAAACAAGCGAGAACGAAAATAACAAAACAAATATATCGAGCACTCGAGGTAAACAAAACCACAACAGCTTGTACGTCTACAACAAAAGCACTACACAACTTACTCAGAGAGCGAAATTTACTTTCGTGAGCGGGAGAGCGGGAGAGCAGGAAAGTGTGAGAATAATAGTAAAAACAAAAACAAAAAACGCAAGCTCTCGTCGTCTGCAACCGAATTTGACCATTTGTTGACCATTCAAAGGGAATTCAAATTACAAAATATATAAAATTAAATATATAAAATAATAATAAATTAGTATAAGAAACACAACTTGTGAGCCTGCCCTCCCTGGGAGTCGAATCCCATTTCGACCGCCGCAGGAGTTGACCAGTGATCAAGTGAGCTATGTATCAATGGTCAAGTGAGCTATGTATTCGGGGTTTGCTTGGTGCCGCGAGCGAAATGTGAAATGTATTTGTTGGTTTTCATTACATAAAATTTGAACGGTCAATAATAATTTGTTAAAATTTATTTAAAAATAATAATTATTTATATTAAATGTAAAATAATTATTATAATTTGTTTGTCTTAAATATTGCATAATAAATAAAACAAAGTCAATGAAATCAAATTGAGGAAAAACTATTTCCAATTGAAATTTAATTTAACATTAACATTAACATTTAATTTAATTTGTATGTACATCACAGCCCCCTCGGCTGCTACTTTTAGTTTATTAGAATAAAAGAAATAAATAAGATTCATAATAAAAAAAATGGACAGAATGCAACGCTGTTGAACATAAGAATCGAACTCGCGCCACAACACACACATAAGCCTACAATATTTTGTCGCCCGCGGCCATTCAGCTATTGGCTTTTATCTCGCTTAGTCGTCAAGGTTGCATTTCTGTTACCACCGGCCGATATCAAATACAAAGTTTTATTGCTGTATGTCTGAGTACTGTATATCCGTTCAAAACGAATTTAATTCTTATCATATGGTATGTTACTTATTTATAGTCCGATTTAAATGAAATTTAAATTTTAAATTTTCAAGGTATTTGTCATGTGTGATATTCAACTTTAGTTGTTGAGTTAATATTTTTTCTTCTAAACAGTTATTATTGATTTACAGAAGCAGGAAGCGACATGTCGGAATTTCAAAAAAATTTTGAAACACTGCAATATACACGAACGTTCTTACAAAATTTTGTGGCTCTAGCTTACATAGTTTCTGAGACATACGCTATCATACAGACAGACAGACGGACAGACAGACATAGCTCAATCGACTCGTCTGTTGATCCTGATTCACAATATATAAAGTATATGGCTTCAGAGATGCCGCCTTCTGCTTGTTACGCACATTTTCGTTCCGACAAACACAATAGTCTATGAATCTTTTAAAATCCTAAAAAACTTTGAAAAACTACAATATACCCGACAGGTGTTACAAAAATTGGAGGATGAAGTTGACATAGTTTCTGAGATCTGGATTTTCATACAAACAGACAGATATAGCTCAATCGACTCGTCTGTTGATGCAGATTCAGAATATGTAGTTTATAGAGTCGGAGATGCTGCCTTCTGCCTGTTACGCTTCATCCATGTCCTTAAAAACAAACTGCGGTAAATGTCAGAGGCCTTCGTACTAAACTATCCAGTTTTCTTAGAAATCTTTCATTTACTTCTCATATTTTGGTATTAACTGAGACTTGGTTAAAGGCGGAGATTCTAAGCTCTAAAGGTTTCCCAAGTAAGTACTCAAATTACAGGCCTGATCGACCTGACAGACGTGGTCGGGAGTACTCATTGCAGTAGATTCGGCCATTACATCTGAACTTTTACAACCGGAGATTCAATACGAAGTTGAATTTCTTCGTGTAATATTACACTTCCCAGGTTTTTACTTTTATATAACCTGCTCCTATATTCCGCCGACACCAGAATTCTCTGTCTACTTTCAGCATCTATTTGCAATTAAGACCGTCTTTAACCTATAATTGCTGTTGCCTTCAATGCAGATCTATGGATCTATGCTTGGGCTCTGATCCGTCTAGGGTGAATCTGCTCAGGACCCACCCACTTTCTCTACCAGAAAATCTTTACACCCTCACTTTCGAAATGCATTTTGATTTTGGAACTTGCACAGTTGGACATGAAAACATGTGTAGACGTATACGATGCCAGGAAAGCAGACTTTGTAAAGTTAAATACTTTACTTTCAAAAATTGATTGGTCTACTCTCATTTTGTCCACTAACATGTTAGTTGCGATATATATATTTCAACGACGTTCAACGACGACAAATCTGTTGGAGCTGACATCCTTTGTAATAAAGGGTTTTCAGGACAATCATTATACTGATTTCAGTAAAGCATTTGACTCAGTCCCATTACTCATTTGACTCACATAAACTTAACCTAATAGCTTTCTCACCGAAACTTCTTGGTTGGATTGTGAGCTATTTGACTGAGAGAACTCAAATAGTCATCTTTAAAAATAATCATTCTTACCATAGGCCCTCATCTTTTTACGCTTTACATCAATAACCTTCCGTTGGTCATTCTTATGTATGCGGATAATGTAAAGCTCTGTTATCAATTTAAAGACGACTACTGTCATTTTCGTCTTCAAGCTGATATAGCATATATTAGATAGCTTTAATTAATGGTGTAATGCAAACCTTTAAAATCTGAACACTTACAAATGCAAACTGATGGATGACAATGAAAGAATTTCCCTGGTTGATGATCTGGGTGTCCGCTTGAACCGAAAACTTGAGTTTTGTGAACATATTTTCTTAATGGTCAATTAAGCTAAGGTTGTGCGCGACTTTATAAAGAGATGGTCTAAGGAGTTTGATGATCCTTATTTAACTAAAACACTTTATACCTCACTTATTCGTCGAATCCTTGAGTACGGATGATGCGTTTAGTGTCCTCAAGATGATAAAAAACAAAGGCCGCCAAAACCCTATAATAAACTCAACTTGAAGCACGCCGCTGCAGAAACCACACCTAGAATGGGATGTGCATACATAAAACAAAACAACAAAAACAACAGAATAGAAATTAACAGGTTTTAAAATATAACTAAGAAACACACTAAACTTACGTTACATATAAAATATTTATTGAAGTGTAGGAAAACCCGAAATTTATACATAATACAACTAGGTGTAATAATTTATTTTTAGACGACATGTACAACCAACCAGACATACAAAAAGCTCTAGTCAGACACATTTTCCTTTTTCACACTAAAATATTAAATTTAATAATTAAACATAATCACAATATCTTAGATAGACATGAAGAGGAGCTGAAACAAACAAAAACAATCTTAGAAAACACCATGAACACAGATGACGCATCGACATTTTTTTAAAGAGAGAGGAACGTATTAACAATTACAATTACAATTAAGACAACAACAATACAAACAGAACGACATGAGAAGAAATTATAAATACTTCAAAAAAGAACTCTTTGCTTGTCCGAACGCTACAGTCAGGTGCTGACTGTATAAGGCCATGGATTATACAATAGTACTATATATAAACTAAATACAAGTTTGCATTATACTTAGAGAAAGCAATTTAATAAAGTTGAATATTATTATTATTAATATTATTTTATTTAAATAACTACTATAACGATTAATTTCCTATAAGTTATTAATTCGCAATGAAAATTGCGCTTTATTTGGATTTAAATTTCGTGCATTGTTAAAATATATTCGAACGACACGCACAAATTTAATTGACGAAGAGAAAAAGAAGAACGCATAGACTATGCAAAAGCGAATAGACAAGTGTCGGAAGCATTATCCAAAGCGAGAGAGCAATAAGGATTTGTATGCATTTTTAGCGCTTTCCAAAATTCATTACACTTGCTTCTTGATTTTTTGTCACGAGCTAAAAATGCATATTGTGTGTTCTCGCTTTGTCTAATGTCTATATGTATGTATGTCAATATATACACATGGATGTAAATACTTGCACACATTCAGATCGATCTACCACGACTATTGGTTGAATACAAATGTATATATGTATGTACATACACAAATTAAGTATGTATATGCATATCTATTTTCGGTAATTGACATGTGCTTGAAAAAGAAGAGTCGAGAATACATATAGTTTATGGGGTCGGAGATGACATCTTCTGCCTGTTACGCACATTTTCGTTCCGACAAACACAATAGTCCAAGTCTTTTTTTAAAAATACATGGGCTAATTAAAAACAAAAACACGACTTCTTACAAAATATGTTGATGACCTGATTGCGATTACAAACTCCAACGAAACAGATTGCTGGAACTAAATTCCTACCATAAAACTATATATTGTAATATTCGATAGAGAGAGAACAAAGCAACAAACTACTATATCTGGATTCCATAATTGATAGAGTAGGGGGAAAATTGGAAATTAAATGGTATAGGAAATCAATGGCTTCTGGAAGACTTAGGTATTAGCTACAACTCAAAACACCCAAGGACGATGATAATAACTACAGCAAGAGGCTGTATATGTAAGAGATTAAGAAGGAAATAACAGAAATACTTACAGACAAACCCTTACCAAAAACGCAAATCAAAAAAAAAACTAATTGAAAAATATCAGGAAACACCAAGAGAAACTACAAATAGACAAGTGAAATCATATGGATCTCTAATCTAAGGAAGGTCGAAATTGTTTATCTAATAACTTCAGTGTTTATTGTCCGATCGGGTGTAATTTGGAGGATAAATTCATATAGTATTTATCTACGAGGGTCGTTTGATAAGTCCGTGACTTTTTGAATAAAATATATTTTTTTCGTCAAAGAAGCGTTTTATTTCTCAACATAATCTCCTTTTAGCTCTATACATTTAGTCCAGCGTTTTTCCAATTTTTTTATTCCTTCCAAATAATAGGTTTTCTCAAGGCCCTCAAAATAGTCGTTTGTTTCTGTGATGACCTCTTCATTTGACCCGAATCTCTTACCGCCGAGCCATTTCTTCATGTTTGGAAACAAAAAATAGTCACAGGGGGCTAAATCTGGAGAATATGCTGGATGGGGTAGCAGTTCGTAGCCCAATTTATGAAATTTTGCCATGCTGACTACACACGTGTGCACCCGTGCATTGTCCTGATGGAACAGCACTTTTTTTTCGCCAAATGCGGTCGTTTCTGCTTCAAATCAATATCGAATCTGTCCAAAAGCTCTGAATAATATTCGCCGGTGATCGTTTTACCCTTTTCAAGGTAATCGATGTGAATGATACCTTGTGCATCCCAAAAAACTGTGGCCATGACCTTGTTGGCCGACAGACCCACCTTGGCCTTCTTTGGTGCACGTTCACCCGGAGAAACCCACTGTCTTGATTGTTCTTTGGTCTCTGGTGTGGTGTGGTGGATCCATGTTTCGTCTACGGTAACGAAACGGCGCAAAAATTCGTTTGGATTGCGGTTGAACATCGCCAAACACTCCTTTGAAATGGTCACACGGTTGCGCTTATGGTCGTGTGTGAGCAATCGCGGCACCCATCGCGCGGAAAGCTTTTTCATGTCCAAATATTCATGTAAAATGTGATGTACCCGTTCAGTTGAGATGCCTACAGCCTCAGCTACCTCACGCACTTTCATTCTCCGATCATCCAATATCATTCCATGGATTTTGTCGACGATTTCTGGCATGACGACCTCTTTTGGGCGACCTGAACGTTCGGCATCACTTGTACTGGTACGACCACAACGGAACTCAGTAAACCATTTCTTAACCATTGAAATTGATGGTGCAGAGTCCCCATAATATTTATCAAGTCTTTCCTTGGTTTCGGTGATGGATTTTTTACGCAAAAAATAATGCTTAATTAGCACACGAAATTCACTTTTTTCCATTTTCGTTAAAATTCACGAGATCGTCTGCTTTCAATGCCTATAAAACGCAAACTAAGAAACGCAGCTTTCTCAAAATTTTACAGTCAGCTGTTAATCGATAACTGCTGACAGGAGCAGTGTTGTATTTAGAGCAGGTGCGCGGCAAATACAAAAAGTCACGGACTTATCAAACGACCCTCGTATATACAGTATGTCAAGAAACTGTTTACACACTGTAAAATAGGTTGAATTTTTTACTTTGAAGGTAAAAATTAGGGGTTCTTTGCGTAATTAAACACAATTTTTTTATGGAATATGATTAAACAATATTTATTTTACTTAGAAATCAAAAAACAAATCAAAAATATTAAATATAGAACAAAATAAACAACAAATTCCAAGATTACACACTTTTGACACTGTCAAGAAACTCTTTACACAAAACACTAAACCTAAGTTTAATCCTAAATTTTTAAATTGTTTTATTAAAATTTCAAAAGTTTTAGTATTTAGTATGACCCCCATTAGCTTTGGCTACAAGTTGAAGCCTTTTTTTCATGGAATGAATAAGTTTTTTTAGGTCATATTCAAGCGGGATCTTTTCCCACTCTTCGACTATTGCAGTAATAAGCTGTTGTCGTGTTTTAGGGCCCCTTTTTGCCACCTTCTTCTTTAAATAGGCCCACAAATTTTCAATGGGGTTGAGATCAGGACTCTGAGGGGGCGTATCGATCACTTTGCCACAGTTATAAAGGAGCCAGGTGCGAACATTGTACTCCTTATGTTTCGGATCATTGTCCTGATAAAACTTAAAATTTGGCTTGTTGTTAGTAACTAGACCAAATTTTTCTGCACTGGCCTTCAAATTTGTTTTTAATATTTCCAGGTATTGCACGGCATTCATTGTGCTTTCAATAAAGGCTAGTTTTCCCACTCCACGGCTGGAGATACAGCCCCAAATCATCACCGACAATTTTCCAAATTTTACCGTTGGAACGATATTTTGTTTTTCTAGCGCACTCAGCGGTTTGCGCCATACTCTGCTTGGACCATCGTTATAATAGAACATCATTTTAGTCTCGTCACAAAATATGACGTCATCCCAGTACTCTTCCGGATGATCCACCATGCTCACAGCGAATGAATGACGCTTTTCAATATTAACCTCTGATAGCAAAGGCTTTTTCCTTGCAACTCTTGAAGAGTACCTTTGGCGTAGCAGGGCTTGGCGTACAGTTTCGTGTGACACAACTAGGTCACATTCTTCCTTGATATCCTGAGCAAGTGCTCTGACCGAGATTCGGGGGTTTGCAATCACCTTTCGCATAATAAGGCGGTTCACACGCTTGTTAATTTTGGTTTTGCGCCCACCACCACTCTTAGGTTCAAGCCTGTCCTCTTTTTTCACGCGATTTAAAACATTGTAGACGGTCTTACGGGATACAGAAAACATTTCTACTAATTCTGGAATAGATTTTCCCAACTGGTGGTTATAGTATATCAATTGGGTAACTTCAAAAGTTAATCTCTTTCCAGGCATT
Organism: Zaprionus ornatus; assembly: GCA_018904035.1. Lineage (NCBI taxonomy): Eukaryota > Metazoa > Arthropoda > Insecta > Diptera > Drosophilidae > Zaprionus > Zaprionus ornatus. Next base: position 112,885 of record JAEIFZ010000277.1, on the reverse strand, counting down.
TTATTAAATTTAATAATTCACTTTTAGCAAGTTCCAGCAGCAAAATTTCACAAGCATAGTCAAAAAATTTCAATAGAAGCGATGAAAAAAGCAATGCAAAAGCCACAAATAACGGTAGAATCCACTTCGTTCCAAGAAAAAGAGCAAAACAAAGTAGGAAAACAAAATGTGTAAAGAGTTTCTTGACAGTGTCAAAAGTGTGTAATCTTGGAATTTGTTGTTTATTTTGTTCTATATTTAATATTTTTGATTTGTTTTTTGATTTCTAAGTATTGGTTGAGTGTTAGAAAATATGCACATGTATTTTCGGTAATTGACATGTGCATGGAACAGAAGAATCGAAAAACAGCTCGCATCTGTCATCATTTTTTTTCCTGAACAAGTAATATAGCTATGACGTCATCGACAACTTGTTTGCTGGTCGGAGAGCAGAAATGGTTTATCTAATAACTCCAGTGTTTATTGTCCGAGGATAAGTTCATATAGTATTTATCTATATATTGTATATGTATATGCTAAAGCAGAACGTTAAGAAATGAGTGCTTCGAATGTAAATCGAAATGTAAATCAAAATTGTCGGTCTGCGAGGGCGGTAGGCGTGTTTTTCAAAATTTGATAATACTTGATCTGCGTATGGTATACAGGAATCTTCATACTGAATTTGGTCTCTAGCTTTTTTAATAGCTTAGGCTGCAAACATAGTGCGCGCTGAGACGAAGACGAAGATGAAGACGAAGCTGAAGACGAAAAACAGTGCAGAACAAATCATATGAATTCGCTCGCCCGCAAGCATAGTGCGTGCTGAGACGAAGACGAAGATGAAGACGAAACGCAAGCAATCAGCTTCAAACGCTGCTGTACTGATTTTGAAGACGAATCGCTTGCTATTTTACCGTTGGTTTTCGATGACGATGAAGACATGGCTTTTTTTGTGAGCCTATTGCCACACGTTAAAAAAATGGATCCGCAAACGAAGCTTTTGTGCAGAATGGAAATGCAAAAAACAGTCTATAATCATGCGTACAACATGGGGCGCTCTTTTAATTTACAAAATATTCAGATATCTGTACCATCACCGACTCTACAGGAATCTTCATCAAATCAATATTCTGATAATGCTTTATCCCCACAGGAACCAAGCTCTTTTGTTACATCAGGAAATATTATTACATTCTCAAATTAAGTTAAGACAGTGAATAAACAAGTAATTAAATGAAAAGTTAAAATCAATAAAATTAATAAAACTAAATATATTTAAAATAATTTCTTACCTTAACGTCACAATTAGCATTTCAGCAGGCATAATTGGGGTTTTATTAAAATTCGTCCAATTTTTAATGATTAATGGTTCAATTTTTTTTAAAATATAATCAAACGTGCTCATTTTCATTCTGGTGTACTCCACAAATTTTTTCTCATCTTGGCACAGCTCATCAAACAAATGATGAAATTCGTCGACTTTTTCTAATTTGGATACGTGGTCGGCATTGCTAAAAATACACAGCGGTTTCTTTCCCTGAACTAACTTTGGAATACAATTTGAGTTACTTATATCAACAATTTTTATACCCTTGGACCATTGAAAATGATCAAAAAAGGGTATACTTACTTTCTGCAAATGTGTGTAACAGGCAGAAGGAGGCGTCGGAGACCCCATAAAGTATATATATTCTTCCTCAGGATCACTAGCCGAGTCGATTGAGCCATGTCCGTCTGTCTGTCCGTTTGACTGTCTGTCTGGATGAACGCGCCGACCCAGCTATTAGAAAAGCTAGGGATACCAAATTTAGCATGAAGATTCCTGTTTACCATACTCAGCTTAACTTTATTTTCAATTTGGAATAACACGTTCCCGAAAACCAACCATTTTGATTTACATTGCGATTTACATTCGAAGTTGGTTATTTCTTAACTTTCTGCTTTAGCATATATATAGATAAATACTATATGAACTTATCCTCCAAATTGCAAGAGATTGCCCCGGTCGGACAATAAAAACTGAAGATATTAGATAAACCGTTATGACAATCCAAACAGCAAACAAGTTGTCGATGACGTCATAACTATATTGTGCAGGAAAGAAAAGAACGAAAGATGCGAGCGCGTAGCCCGAGCTGTTTTTTGAGTCTTCTTTTCCATGCACCAATAGGTGGCGTGGTAGATCAATATGAATGTATGCAAGTATTTACATGCATATTCATAATACGCGTACGTGCACATATGATTATTATTTAATAATAATAATTTAATAAATCATATTTTAAGGTCAGTAAAAAATACAAAACCAAAAAATGCAATTAAATAAATATTAAATGCAATTAAATAAATATTAATTTTAATTACTCGATATATTGCAAGTTATCGATATTGACCAATTTAAAATTTATAAAGAAATACCGATATATACTGCTCACACCGCTTGTTTCAGTCTTTCGCGCGCTAGGAAATTGCGGCGATAAATTATTGTTAACGTATCGAAATTAATGCAAGGTGGCAGTGTACTGCAGTGTTTTTATGAATTTGTAGATTCCGATTAGTATCACACAATTATATACTTTTTATGGCAACATACATCGAAGGGTATCCCACTGTCGCGTGCCGCTCGACTTTTGCCCTCGTTTTTTCTCAGCTTCTTTCTTTATTTTTGGCATTTCTTGGCAGTTTTTAGCATTTTTAACTTTTGAACTTTGAAAATGGAGAAAATGTGTTGCAATGAATGTTTCGGAGTGGGGCCACGTTGCAAGTGCAGCCACTCAAGTTGTTGCAGCGGCGGGCAGGGGAAGAGGGATCCCTTCATCATGTTTGTGAATGGTATTCATATGCAAAAGTCAACACATTCCAAGCATTTAATACAAAAAAAAAAAATTTGAAAAAAAAAAATTTATTAATGTCTTTATTTTCCTTTCCCTTCTTCTTCTTGCAGGTGCGTATACTGAAGATCCCCAACACCAACACAAAAATAAATTCCAAAGTGTGCATAAAATAACACAGTCTAGACATATACTATAGTATACTACTGTATATAGCATATAGCACAGATATATGTACTAATAAGAAAGAATATAAATTTAAATAATTTTTAAATGATTAGAACAGACAGCAGCTTTGTATCCCATTCATTAACTTTCCTCTGTATAGAAAGAACTCTATAAATCATTGTTACAAATTGTAGTGTTATAGCCGCTATAGCTTTATGTCTCTGTTCCCTTCTCAATATACAAAATGTTTTGATGTCTTTGACTTTAAAAGATCTCGAAAAATTATAGTCAAGTCTGTAAGTATTTACATGCTTGTGTAAAATTGTATATTTATAAATATACAGATGTGCATATATTATTATAATTTTAAATTAATATTTTAGGGTCAATAAGGAACTCTCGAGCCAATATCCAGGGAATGTCTTAATCAATCATTTACCGCCGTTGGCAAATGTACTCAGACAAATGAAGAGCTGATGGTGATTATAAATGGTAGATAATAGTTTTATTCTATAGGGAAATATTGCAAGGCATAAAAATATTTTAACCTGAAAAATAATCCCAAGTCTACATACCGCACTTTCTTTTCCCTATCTTTTGGATATTGCCAGATGAACTGGTCTGACTCGCCAAGCATAGCTTAATTTTAGTTAAATCAGTGTGACCAATTACCACAACGATAAAAACGCATAGAAAGTGTGTTCAAAAAATAAGGTGACTTTTTCGCGGGCAATGTACTTTTGATTACAAATTTTTATGTTTTGTTATGTTTGTACACTCTTCCCGAACATCTGTTTCAAGATTCAAGTTAATGGCATTTTTTGTTTGGTTGTGAGAGGCGTAAAGGTTATAAGTGTTTTGCGTGCTAGGCGATTTTTTGATAAATTTTGACCAAAAGAACCGTCGCATGAGCATCGCTCAAGAGCTGTTGAATGACGTCAACGATGACCCAGATTCTCAAAAGGGTCATAACTGGTGACGAATCAAGAGTATATGGTTATGATATCGAAACCAAAGCCCAGTCGTCCCAATGGAAGAGCTCAGGTGAGCCAAGAAGTTTTTCTCTCTGTTTTCTTCGATTACCATGGCGTGATGCATCAGGAGTTCTTACCATATGGTCGTACGGTATTATTAAACAGTATTATCTTGAAGTTATTCGCCGTTTGCGAGAAGCAATACGAAGAAAACGTCCAGAATTGTGGAAAAACAATTCATGGCTTTGGTATCACGATAATGCCCCATTTTTTGGCCAAAAACAACACCACAATCATGCCTCAGCAACCATATTTACCAGATTTGACCCCATGTTACTTTTTCTTGTTCCCAAAACTAAAGAGGCCTATGAAAGGACGGAGATTTGCAACGATGAGGATATAAAGACTGCATTGCTGGAAGAGCTCAAGACTATACCGAAAAGTCCTATGAGAAGTGCTTTGAGGATTGGAAAAACCGTTAGCATAAGTGTATTGTATCTGAGGGCGGTTACTTTGAAGGGGACAACATAAATATTGATAAATAAATAAATATTTTTTCTTAAAAATACAAAGTCACCTTACTTTTTGAACACACCTCGTATAATGATAATAAACATAATTTCATTTACATTATTTATATTTCTGAAACGTGTATTTCCTTAAACACATTTTTTTCATAAAAAAAATTAAATTTGTATAATTTCTTATCTCTTTACACATGTTTTAAATTCTTGTATAATTCCTTTTACATTTTACATTTTCTCCTTTGTTTTCTTTTTCGACCCCCACCATAACAATTCTCTTTTGTTATAGTGCGGTCTTTGCTTTCTTCACAGAGTTCTGCATTAATTTAACATTCGTTTTGTTCGTCGTTACAACTCTCCCTCTGGAGCATCAGATCCATCGTCCATCTCTATCTTCATAAATAATTTGATTATTCGGCAAAGCTCTTAAATAATCATGCGAATATTTCGCTTGCTTGTTAAGGATTTTAAAAGGTATCTATCACCATCTAATACTTCTACTATCTCAAACGGACCTTTATATTTTGGATCTAGCTTAGTTTGGTAACGCTGCATGTTTTTTAGCAGTACGTATCACCTACTTAATGCTTTATACTGTAAGTGATACGTTGCTATCAAACCTGTTTTGGTCGTATTGCATTATTCTTCAAAATGATGCTTTTATGCTTTCTGTATCTATGTTAAGTGTATGGTAAAAATAAACAAATTTTGTGAATGAATCTATTAACGCGATGACATGTTCTCTTAAGTCATTATTACCACTCATTTTGCCTGTAATGTCAATATGTAGAGTGTGCCACGGTATGTCCCCTTAAGGAATAGATTATAGCTTTACCTGTACTTTACCAACTGGCGTCTTGGACAGCTTACATGTGATACAGTTCCCTACATATCGACTCACATATTTGGACATGTTTTCGAGCCAATAATAACTATAAACCTTGTCTAATGTCTTTTCCCATCCCAGGTGCATTACAGATTCATTTACGTCATTTACAATATAACTGCTCACCTGAAAGCTCTAGAGAATACTTCCAAGCAATTACCATTCGTCCGTATTTTTCTATGTAATATTACTTTCCTCAATTTATAAGTTCTAAATTGCCAGGTAGTTCACAGTTTTGAAATTTATTTAAAATATTTAAAATCATAGTCTCACTGTTGTTCTGAAATTAACCAGCTATCGGTGACCTTGGTCAAATTGAACCTTGGTGTCAAATATAATTTAGTACGGCTTGCCTTCAACGAATTGCAGTCCGTACATGAGGTGTGTTCAAAAAGTATCATGCAAGTTTTGCTGACTGTTTTCTTCGATTGCAGGGGCGTGGGGCATCAGGAGTTCTTACCATATGGTCGTACGGTCAATAAATAGTATTATCTTAAAGTTATGCGCCGTTTGCGAGAAGCAATAAGAAGAAAATGTCCAGAAATGGGGAAAAACCGTTCATGCCCCTGCTCACTCATCTTTGCTTGTGCGCGACTTTTTGGTCAAAAATAACACACTAATGATGCCGCAGCCACCGTATTTCCCTTGCTCCTTGTGACTTTTTCTTGTTCCCTAAACTGAAGAGGCCCATGAAAGGACGACGTTACGCTACGATTGACGAGATATAGACGGCATCCAAGGAGGAGCTCAAGGCTATATCGAAAATATAATATCTCATGGGGATTACTTTGAAGGGGACAAAATAGATATTCATATTCATTCAAAAAAACACAAAATTCACGATATTTTTTGAAGACATAGATCAACAACCATTGACTTTTGCTCTCAGTTCAAAATTTAGTACTATAATCCATGGCCTTATACAGTCAGCACCCGACTTTAGCGTTCGACTGGTTATTATTAATATTATTTTATTTAAATAACTACTATAACTAACGAATTCCGCAAGCTCACTTTTATAAAAGATTATTAATAAAAGTTAACACAAATCGGCACGACTCTTTAAATATAAGTTATTAATTAAAATTCACAATGAAAATTACGCTTTATTTGGATTTCAGTTTCGAGTTGCACAAATTTAATTGACGAACAGAAGAAGAAGAACGCATAGACAATGCAAAAGCGAATAGACAAGTGTCGCAAGCGTTAGACTGAACAAGAGAGCAATAAGTTTTTGTATGCATTTTTAGCGCTTTCCAAAATTCGTTACATATGCTTCTTTTTGATTTCTCGGCACAAGCTAGTAATGCATATTGTGTCTTCTCGCTTTGTCTAATGTCTCCACGCATGTGTAAATGCTTAATGTCATGTGTGTCTTTATTTGTATAAATATATATTTACACACATTTATTTTAAACGGCCCAAAAACTCGAATTTATATAGATTAAACATTTTATTGCTACTGTCCCTAAAATATGAATTATTAAAAATAATTATATGTGCACGTATTTTATGAATATTAAGAATATATACACATGGAAGTAAATACTTGCATACATTCAGATGGATCTAGTGAAAACACGTCGACTCTCAATGAACTCAACAATAAGAATATTTTTTATTGGCATATGTATGTATGTATGCTTTTCGCAGACAGCTCTTATATTTATTCGATATATGAATTTTTTTGTTTTTTTTTTTTCATTCCAGGTATTGCAAAAGTGTAAGATTAAGATTAAAATAGGGTTAGATTCAAGATAAGATTAAGTATAGGTATGAGAGGGGATAGAAAAGTAGAAAATAAAGTGGTGGTCAGGTGTACTGCAGTACTGCCGCGAAGCATTGCTACGCTAAATCTGAGCGGATGCCTCCTAGGGCACCTTTCCTGCACGGCGCTGCCTTTCCACATTTCGCAGAGTTTTCATCGTGCTTTCTGCAAAGGTGGGAAGCCGTTTTCCCACTTCTCGACACTATCGAGCATGTTCTCCACTAGCGTAGAGCTACTGAGAGGACCTCCTATTTTGGTGCAGAGCAGCGACCTGCTTTCTTCAAATCGAGGGCAATGTTCTACTTGCTCCGCGTCTTCGTCCAATGCGCATAGGGGGCACTCCGGGGAGGCAACATGTCCAAAGCGGTGCAGATACTTCCTGAAGACGCCGTGGCCACTCAGCAGTGTCTCCCATCAGGGATTAGAGAGTGGGTCCATCTTCCCTTCGTAGATGCATTCCATCTCCTCAGCCACCTTTCAATTGGTCGACATCTGGTGCTTGATGCTTCCTTATGCGAGCCTACGATTGCAAATCTTAAGTTGATTGACGCCTTTCGACAAATATCTCCTGTGCTTCGACTGCCAGCAGATCGATCGGTATCATCCCCGCAATGACTAATGCGGCATCGTCTGATACCATTCTAAAGCCGCAGCAGAACCTTAGAGCGCCAAGTCTGTAGGTAGACTCAAGTCCCCGTCGGTAGCCTTTGGTCTCAGTTGCATTTCCCAAATCTGAGCACCATAGAGCATAGTTGCTTTCAGCACTTCTCTCCTCCTTGCTTGCCTGGGTCCCCTTGATCATTATCCTGCTTATGGCTCTCACAAGTTTAGCTGCTCTTGCGCTTGCCTGGCTTAGGTGCTCTTTAAAGCCTTGCGTCGAGATAGACACCCAGGTACCTTATAGCTCTCACCGACTGGATGACCGTAGAGCCCACAGTCAACAGAATGATTTCCCCGGCGCTCCTGCTGCTCATGAGCACAGCCTCCGTCTTGTGATCCGCTAGCTGAAGTCCCGCTCTGACTATCCACTTTCTGATGGTGGAAACTTCAGTTCCGCACTTCTCCTCAGCTTCGTGGATATGCTTGGCCACCACCACTACGGCAACGTCGTCAGCAAAGCCTACAACGGTAGTATCTACTGGAAGGGGCAGCCTCAGTATGCCGTACATGGCGTTCCACAGTAAGGGTCCGAGGACTGAGCCTGTGGTACACCTCCGGTAATTCCGTAGCTCATATCTATAACTCGGTTATTGCTCCTAAGATCTTCGCCCATCTTGTCCCAGCTTGTTGAACGCATTCTTTATATCAAGCGTCAGCACCACGCAGTATTGTTTGGAACCACCTTTCCATCGCGTTCCCACCAGCGCTCTGCCCGCTATGTCAACGACTGTTAAGATGGCGTCTAGCGTAGATCGTTGCTTCCTGAACCCGAATTGCATCGGAGCGAGGTCGCCAGCTTGCCTTATAGCCCATTCCAGCTTGTTTGCCAGCAGCTTTTCCAATAATTTTCTTGCCGTATCTATAAGGCAGATATGTTAGGCCTATAGGATGATGGCTCTCCAGTAAATTTGTTGGGTTTTGAAAGCAACAACAACTTCTACGCTTTCCATCTGTCTGGGAAAGTTCCTTCCTTCATGCACACGTTGAACAGATCCACGAACGTGCGCGGACTGACCTCAATGGCCAGTTTGAGCGCTTTATTCGGGATACAATCGGGTCCTGGCGCCTTGTCGTCTCTGGTTTTTCTTGCAATATCTACTAGCTCCTCCATTGTCACTTCATGTCCGAGCGGGATAAGGATGTTCTCAGTTGCTAGTTCCATAGGAATCGGTGTCATCGGTGGGAACAAGGTCATGACTATCGTCCGCATAACGTCAGCTTCCATCGGAGGGGCAGGCTTGACAGCTTTTAGTTTCTTGACGGTCACTTTATAAGCCATTCCCCAGATCACACAGTGCCATGAAGCAGGATAAATTGCTGGTACGTATTGCTTTCTTTAGCACCCTTCGGCAGGTCAAGTATTCGATACGTAGCGGCGCGAATTCTGGCTTCCCCTTTGCTCGCTGGTAGTGTCTTCGGGCTACACTCGCCTAGCGTTTGCTATGTCGTCTGTCCACCAGTATACTGGGTAATGATTGGGTGCTGCATAGATCCGACTTCGCTAACAATGGCTAGGTGATCGTTTGCAGTGTAGACATCACTTAAAATCCATTTGGCCTGCCTGGCCAGAGCGCTGGAAGTGAACGCTAGATTGATAATGGATCCAATTCTTCCTCAGCTAAATGTGTTGCTCATTCCAGTGTTAAGCAGTACGATATTTAGAGCCGCAAAGGCCTCTAGCAGTGCTCTCCCTCTTGCGTTCGTCGATGGGCAGCCCCATTTCTGAGACTATGCGTTAAAGTCCTCTGCTATCAGAATGTTTTGCCTTCACTTGCGTCCTGGGCTATTCTGTCCAGGGTGTTTTCGAATCTCTGTAGCGAAAGGCTGGGAGCAAGGTACCAGTTGTATATCCAGTTCGCTCCAATTTTTGCTCTTAGGAACCCATTTTCCTTACCTACGACATCCAGTTGGAGATTGTGTCCTCCGCATATCCAGGTCTGCGGGAAAAACTCACTATGCAGCGTGTGTGTGTGTAGGTGTGTGTGTGCACGTGTATGAATTTCCCTGAAAAATATCGAACGGAAAATTAGTTCTAATTAAATTTTCAACATTTTGCGCTGAGCCAAAACTGGTTATGCATCAGTGTGTACGTGTGTGTGTAATTGCATTGCCTGTCAGCCAGTCTGCTTGTTCAAAGGTTTTTAACTTGATTTGCGCCAATATACATAATAACCGCAAAATTACCAACTGCCACACCACCCGCCCACGACGGGGGGCAGAGTAGTCGATCTCAGCTATTGCAAAAGCTAGGGACACCAAATTCAGCATGAAGATTCCTGTATACCATACGCAGATCAAGTTTATTTTCAATTTGGAATAACACGCCTACCGCACCCGCAAACCGACAATTGTGATTAACATTGCGATTTACATTCGAAGTACACATTTCTTTAACGTATATAAATAGATAAATACTATATGAACCTCCCGATCGGACAATAAACACTGAAGTTATTAGATAATTCTACCCTCCAACCGCAAACAATTTGTCGATGCATCATAACTATTATTACTTGTCCAAGAAAGAAAAGGACGAACTATGCGAGCACGTAGCACGAGCTGTTTCTCAGCTGTTCTTTTCCATGCATATGTCAATTACCGAAAATACATGTGCATTTATGCTAACACTCAATAGGAGCTTGCGATTAGTATCATACAATTAGATACTTTTTATGGCAACATACGTCGTATCCCACTGTTGCTCTTTTTGATTTAGTATTATTTTCATAAAAATTGGTCAACTGCAATCAATTCCCAATTTTAATGCATTAAATTTATATTCTTATTAATATATTATTTACTTCTGTATAACCTTCATATCCATCTACCATCTCTTATGAATATCATGAATACCATCTCTTATTTAGCATAAATATTTTGAAAATTAGGGTTTTTATTTTGTTTTCTGAAATTTAGTTAGGAGTCCCCTCTTCCACCCCTATAAACTGTGTGCATGAAAATCTGAATCTTCAATTACATTAAATATTTACGCACACAGTATGTATGTTCTCTTTTAATAGCATTTACTTTATATTCGATATACTTTAGCACATACTATATACAATTGCTGGGGAGTGGCCTCTTTTATTCATGGCTCTCTCTCTTTCTTCTGCTGCTGCAGTTGAAAGCTTGACCGACTACACTCAAAAGTAGGCAATGAAAATTTTTAATTGTACCCCGTGTTGTCTTTTGTATCTTAATCTCTCCCACTGTGCATGTGTTTGTAACTGTGTACCTTTATCTTCAGCTCTGTTGCTGCAGCTCTGACTGTATTTCAAAGCTCTTCTTGTGCCTTCTGCCGTTTTTGTTGTTGTTGTCTGTAAAAGATTTTTGAATAATAATTAATAATTACACACACTAATAGTGCATGTACATTATGTATCAAGTTGTAATAGATAATATCAAACAAATTAGGAGCGCGCATGCATCTTGACCTAGCGCGCGTCACAACAACAAAAAATTGTTTCGACTGCAGCAGCAGCTCGTTATACGCTCGTTTTACGTTTTACACACACACACTCAAGCCAGGCCTCTACATTTGCTTCTGCTTGCGTCACTGCCGGCAAGCGCTGCGTCATTTTTATACCCTTCGACCATTGAAAATGGTCAAATAGGGATATACTAACTTTGAGCAAATGTATAAAGACAGAAAGTATATATATTCTTACTCAGGAGCCCTAGCTGAGACGATTGAGCCATGTCCGTCTGTCTGGATGAACGCGGCGATCTCAGCTATTACAAAACTAGGGAAACTTAGCATCAAGATTCCTGTATACCACACGCAGATCAAGTTCATTTTCAGTTTGGGACACCACGCCTACCGCCCCGCAAACCGACAATTTCCTATTTACATTCGAAGTACTCATGTCTTAACGTTCTACTTCACCACACAAATAGATAAAACCTATATGAACCTATTCTTCAAATCCGATCGGATAATAAACAAGGAAGTTATTAGATAAACCATTTTAGCCCTTCGACCAGTAATGACGTCGATGACGCCATAACTATATTACTTGTACAGGAAAGAAAAGGACTAAAGATGCAAGCGCGTAGAGCGAGCTGTTTATCGACTCTTCTTTTCTTTCTGCACATGCCAATTATGTTAAAACTCAAACATACTTACTATGTGTACACACATACATATGTACATTTGTATACAACCAAAAGCGTGGTAGATCGTTATGAACGTATGCAAATATTTACATGCATGTGTACATACACGGTGTGTCCCAAAAATAACCGAACTTTTTGGATATAAAATAAAATACACATTATATTATCTTTGAAAGTTATTATTTGTACAAAATAGGTTCCATTTGACTCAACACAACGTTTGGAACGATCAACCAGCACATACATAGATTTTTTTATGTCATTTATAAAAATGTTCTTCAGTACCTCGGTTACGGCTGCTTGAATGGCTGAGATATTATCATAAAATGCTCCCTTCATCTTGGTTTTCAGTTTTGGATAGTGATAGATCAGGCGAATACGGAGGATGGTCGGTGAGAGAAATCCCTTTTTTCATTAAAAATTCGTTCAATTCGTTGGTCGTCATTTAACTCATGTGGAACAAATCGCGCACAGACCTTTCTTTTCCCCAAATCTTCAGTTAAAATTCTCCAAATAGTGTTTTTAATCGTATTCAACATTCTCGTAGTAAAATTTGCACGTCCTGCTCTAGAGTCGTCATTTAAATCCTCACGACCATTTTTAAATAGTGTAAGTCCCGTATAAACTTGGGTACGACTCATGCAATCATCACAATAAAGTTTTTTCATTAATTCGTATTTCTCAGCATTTTTTTTTCAATTTTTTTTTATATTTGCTTTTTGTTCCATTTTATTTTCGAGCCACTTTTGGTTTTATTGAAATGGCTGTCACTTTTACATCTGTCATCCGACTTACATGAAGTTAGGTGCGTTTGAAAGAGGATGAATGGATCTTTTTAATGTTGCAAATTTTCAATAGATGGCGCTGTATGTTGTATAATTTACATATTTTTGGGACACACCGTGTATTCATAATATTCGTACGTGCACAAATAATTATTATTTAATAATTCATATTTTAGGGTCTGTAAACAATACAAAACAATAAAATGCAATCATTAAATAAATATTAATTTTAATTACTCGATATATTGCGAGTTATCGATATATTAGGTCAAGTTCGTTCGGTTTTTATTAAAGAGATGGCGTTATTGTCCATAGTTCTAGTGTTACGTGTCGCATCATGTCATACAATACGGCGCTGAAAACGTGTTTATTCGCATGATGGACCGAACTTCCATCTGCGAATCGCTGCTGAATCCCAACAAAATCGTCCCGTTTCTGAAGCGGATTATGACTGGCGACGAAAAATGAGTCACTTACAACAACATCGAGCGCAAACGGTCGTGGTCAAAGCTCGGGGAAGCTACCCAGACGGTGGTCAAGACCGGATTGACGGCCAGGAAGGTTTTGCTGTGTGTTTGGTGGGATTGCCAAGGAATCATCTACTACGAGATGCTCCTCTAAGGCCAAACGCTCAATTCGGCCCTCTACTGCCAACAACTGAACCGCTGGAAGGCAGCACTCATCCAGAAGAGGCCATCTCTGATCAACAGAGGCCGTATTGTGTTCCATCGGGACAACGCCACACTGCACACGTCTTTGGTGACACGCTAAAAGATCTGGGAGCTCGGATGGGAGATCCTAATGCACCCACCTTATAGTCCGGACCTGGCACGAAGTCATCTTTTCCTGTCCATGGCGAACGCGCTTAATGTTGAGAAGTAGGCCTCAAGTGAGGTCTGTGAAAATTGGCTTTCCGAGTTTTTTGCCTATAGGGACGCAGCCTTTTACGAGAAGGGTTAAAATGAAAATGCCATCTTGTTGGAAACAAGTTTATGAACAAAACGGCGGATATTTGACTTCAATCGTACAAATGTACACCAAGTTATCATCTTCTGAAAAATCAATAAAAAGCCGAACGAACTTTTGTATTGACCTAATATAATGCTCACACCGCTCTTTGCAGTCTTTCGCGCGCTAGGAAATTGCGGCGATAAATTATTGACAATGGTTCAAAATTGATGCAAGACGGCAGAGTACTGCATTGTTATGATTATTTTGTAGCTTGCGATTAGTATCGTACAATTAGATACTTTTTATGTCAACATACGTCAAAGGGGATCCCACTGTCGCGTGCCGCTCGACTGTTGTTCTCATTTTATACTAATTTATGATTCATTTCTTGTTTCTTTTTTTCAACTATTAGTCAACTTTGCCCCCTGATTTTTTCGTAGCTCATTATGTAGAGGATTTTCTCTCTCTTTCTTACCCATAATATCTCTGTTATAACGCAAATTAGCCTAGATGGCACAAAGAATGAAAATATTTAATTTGTTTAATATTTAAGCATATTTTGCAACAGACTTAACTCTTTTTATATTTTTTGATATATCATTATTCATCATTTGTAGATTTAAAGTCGATCATAATTAGACGTTCTTTAAAATTAATTGTTTTATCCTTTTTTTCCATGTGATATCATGAAGATTCTAAAGTTTCAACTAGTTTTCTTTACTCTTTTCGGATATGAACAATGAATCCACAGATCACAATTTATAATAATACCCTTGCAGAGGATATATTAATTTTGGCCAGAATTTGAAGACATTTTCGACCCTATAATGTATACGAGTATATATTCTGAAGCAGGATCAACAGAGGAGTCGAACTAGCCATGTCCGTCTGTCCGTGCGTCCGTAAGCGCGTGTGTTCTTTATGAAGACTAATCTTGATTTCCGAAATATCTCCTGTGCTTCGACTGCCAGCAGATCGATCGGTATCATCCCCGCAATGACTTATGCGGCATCGTCTGATACCGTTCTAAAGCCGCAGCAGAACCTTAGAGCGCCGAGTCTGTAGGTAGTCCCCGTCGGTAGCTTTTTGTCTCTGTTGCCTTTCCCAAATCTGAGCACCATAGAGCATAGTTGCTTTCAGCGAAGTGCTGCTTGCCTGGGTCTCCTTTTGTTGACCATTATCCTGCTTAGGGCTCTCTCAAGTTTAGCTGCTCTTGCGCTTGCCTGGCTTAGGTGCTCTTTAAAGCCTTGCGTCGAGATAGACACCCAGGTACCTTATAGCTCTCACCGACTGGATGACCGTAGAGCCCACAGTCAACAGAATGATTTCCCCGGCGCTCCTGCTGCTCATGAGCACAGCCTCCGTCTTGTGATCCGCTAGCTGAAGTCCCGCTCTGACTATCCACTTTCTGATGGTGGAAACTTCAGTTCCGCACTTTTCCTCAGCTTCGTGGATATGCTTGGCCACCACCACTACGGCAACGTCGTCAGCAAAGCCTACAACGGTAGTATCTACTGGAAGGGGCAGCCTCAGTATGCCGTACATGGCGTTCCACAGTAAGGATCTGAGGACTGAGCCTGTGGTACACCTCCGGTAATTCCGTTGCTCATATCTATAACTCGGTTATTGCTCCTAAGTTCTTCGCCCAGCTTGTCCCAGCTTTTTGAACGCATTCTTTATATCAAGCGTCAGCACCACGCAGTATTGTTTGGAACCACCTTTCCATCGCGTTCCCACCAGCGCTCTGCCCGCTATGTCAACGACTGTTAAGATGGCGTCTAGCGTAGATCGTTGCTTCCTGAACCCGAATTGCATCGGAGCGAGGTCGCCAGCTTGCCTTATAGCCCATTCCAGCTTGTTTGCCAGCAGCTTTTCCAATAATTTTCTTGCCGTATCTATAAGGCAGATAGGCCTATATGATGATGGATCTCTTGTTAATTTGTTGGGTTTTGGAAGCAACCTCAACTTTTGCGCTTTCCATATGTCTGGAAAAGTTCGTTCCTTCATGCACACATTGAACGGATCCACGACCGTACGCGGACTTACCTCAATGGCCAGTTTGACCGCTTTATTCGGGATACAATCGGGTCCTGGCGCCTCGTCGTCTCCGCAATAGCTACTAGCGCCTCCACTGTCACTTCATGTCTGGCGGGATAAGGATGTTCTTGGTTGCTGGTTCCATAGGAATCGGTGGCATCGATGGGAACAGGGTCATAACTATCGTCCGCATAACGTCAGATTCCATCGGAGGGGCAGGCTTGACAGCTTTTAGTTTCTTGACGGTCACTTCATAAGCCATTCTCCAGATGTCGTTTTCCGCAACATCACACAGTGCCATGAAGCAGAATAATGTTCTGGTGCGTATTGCTTTCTTTAGCACCCTTCGGCAGGTCGAGTTTTCGATATTTAGCGGCGCGAATTCTGGCTTCCCCTTTGCTCGCTGGTAGTGTCTTCGGGCTACGCTCGCCTAGCGTTTGCTATGTCGTCTGTCCACCAGTATACTGGGTTATGATGCCTCCTGTAACCTCTTTTTTTTGTCCATTCTGCAGTTGCACGCTACCTCTAAAGCACGCATCAAGGAGTTTGTTGCCAAGTTTGCATCGCCGGATATTTGAGGTGGGTTAAAGGCTGCTTCGAGCTCATTCCCCCTCAGGGTGTCAGCTTTGTAACCAGCTTGTGGGTAGTGGTGAGTCCTTGGGTGCTGCATAGATCCGACTTTGCTAACAATGGCTAGGTGATCGTTTGCAGTGTAGACATAGACTTAAAACCCATTTGGCCTGCCTGGCCAGAGCGCTGGAAGTGAACGCTAGATTGATAATGGATCCAATTCTTCCTCAGCTAAATGTGTTGCTCATTCCAGTGTTAAGCAGTACGATATTTAGAGCCGCAAAGGCCTCTAGCAGTGCTCTCCCTCTTGCGTTCGTCGATGGGCAGCCCCATTTCTGAGACTATGCGTTAAAGTCTTCTGCTATCAGAATGTTTTGCCTTCACTTGCGTACTGGGCTATTCTGTCCAGGATGTTTTCGAATCTCTGTAAGGAAAGGCTGGGAGCAAGGTACCTGGATATACAACCAGTTCGCTCCAATTTTTGCTCTTAGGAACCCATTTTCCTTATCTACGACATCCAGTTGGAGATTGTGTCCTCCGCATATCCAGGTCTGCGGGAAAAACTCACTATGCAGCGTGTGTGTGTAGGTGTGTGTGTGCACGTGTATGAATTTCCCTGAAAAATATCGAACGGAAAATTAGTTCTAATTAAATTTTCAACATTTTGCGCTGAGCCAAAGCTGATTAGGCATCTGTGTGTACGTGTGTGTGTAATTGCATTGCCTGTCAGCCAGTCTGCTTGTTCAAAGGTTTTTAACTTGATTTGCGCCAATATACGAGGGTCGTTTGATAAGTCCGTGACTTTTTGTATTTGCCGCGCACCTGCTCTAAATACAACACTGCTCCTGTCAGCAGTTATCGATTAACAGCTGACTGTAAAATTTTGAGAAAGCTGCGTTTCTTAGTTTGCGTTTTATAGGCATTGAAAGCAGACGATCTCGTGAATTTTAACGAAAATGGAAAAAAGTGAATTTCGTGTGCTAATTAAGCATTATTTTTTGCGTAAAAAATCCATCACCGAAACCAAGGAAAGACTTGATAAATATTATGGGGACTCTGCACCATCAATTTCAATGGTTAAGAAATGGTTTACTGAGTTCCGTTGTGGTCGTACCAGTACAAGTGATGCCGAACGTTCAGGTCGCCCAAAAGAGGTCGTCATGCCAGAAATCGTCGACAAAATCCATGGAATGATATTGGATGATCGGAGAATGAAAGTGCGTGAGGTAGCTGAGGCTGTAGGCATCTCAACTGAACGGGTACATCACATTTTACATGAATATTTGGACATGAAAAAGCTTTCCGCGCGATGGGTGCCGCGATTGCTCACACACGACCATAAGCGCAACCGTGTGACCATTTCAAAGGAGTGTTTGGCGATGTTCAACCGCAATCCAAACGAATTTTTGCGCCGTTTCGTTACCGTAGACGAAACATGGATCCACCACACCACACCAGAGACCAAAGAACAATCAAGACAGTGGGTTTCTCCGGGTGAACGTGCACCAAAGAAGGCCAAGGTGGGTCTGTCGGCCAACAAGGTCATGGCCACAGTTTTTTGGGATGCACAAGGTATCATTCACATCGATTACCTTGAAAAGGGTAAAACGATCACCGGCGAATATTATTCAGAGCTTTTGGACAGATTCGATATTGATTTGAAGCAGAAACGACCGCATTTGGCGAAAAAAAAGTGCTGTTCCATCAGGACAATGCACGGGTGCACACGTGTGTAGTCAGCATGGCAAAATTTCATAAATTGGGCTACGAACTGCTACCCCATCCAGCATATTCTCCAGATTTAGCCCCCTGTGACTATTTTTTGTTTCCAAACATGAAGAAATGGCTCGGCGGTAAGAGATTCGGGTCAAATGAAGAGGTCATCACAGAAACAAACGACTATTTTGAGGGCCTTGAGAAAACCTATTATTTGGAAGGAATAAAAAAATTGGAAAAACGCTGGACTAAATGTATAGAGCTAAAAGGAGATTATGTTGAGAAATAAAACGCTTCTTTGACGAAAAAAATATATTTTATTCAAAAAGTCACGGACTTATCAAACGACCCTCGTACATAATAACCGCAAAATTACCAACTGCCACACCACCCGCCCACGACGGGGGGCAGAGTAGTCGATGTCAGCTATTGCAAAAGCTAGGGACACCAAATTCAGCATGAAGATTCCTGTATACCATACGCAGATCAAGTTTATTTTCAATTTGGAATAACACGCCTACCGCACCCGCAAACCGACAATTTTGATTAACATTGCGATTTACATTCGAAGTACACATTTCTTTAACGTATATAAATAGATAAATACTATATGAACCTATCCTCCCGATCGGACAATAAAAACTGAAGTTATTAGATAATTCTACCCTCCATCCGCAAACAATTTGTCGATGACGTCATAGCTATTATTACTTGTCCAAGAAAGAAAAGGACGAACTATGCGAGCACGTAGCACGAGCTGTTTCTCAGCTGTTCTTTTCCATACACATGTAAATTACCGAAAATACATGTGCATTAATGCTAACACTCAATAGGTGGCGTGGTAGATCGATATGAATATAATATGCAAGTATGTATTTACATGCATGTGTATATATTCATAATATTTATAATATGCGTACGTTCACATATAATTATTTTTTAATAATTCAGTCCGTAAAAAATACAAAATGCAATTAAATAAATATTAATTTTGATTACTCGATATATTGCGAGTTATCGATATTGACCAATTTAAAATTTATTACCATAAGAAATACCGATATATACTGCCTACACCGCTTTTTGCAGTCTTTCGCGCTCTAGGAAATTGTGGCGATAAATTATTGGCAACGTATCGAAATTGATGCAAGGTGGCAGTGTACTGCAGTGTTTTTATGAATTTGGAGCTTGCGATTAGTATCATACAATTAGATACTTTTTATGGCAACATAAGCCGTATCCCACTGTCGCGTGTTGCTCGACTGTTGCTCTTTTTGATTTAGTATTATTTTCATAAAAATTGGTCAACTGCAATCAATTCCCAATTTTAATGCATTAAATTTATATTCTTATTAATATATTATTTACTTCTGTATAACCTTCATATCCATTTGCAAGATGAATACCATCTCTTATTTAGCATAAATATTTTGAAAATTAGGGTTTTTATTTTGTTTTCTGAAATTTAGTTAGGAGTCCCCTCTTCCACCCCTATAAACTGTGTGCATGAAAATCTGAATCTTCAATTACATTAAATATTTACGCACACAGTATGTATGTTCTCTTTTAATAGCATTTACTTTATATTCGATATACTTTAGCACATACTATACACAATTGCTGGGGAGTGGCCTCTTTTATTCATGGCTCTCTCTTTCTTCTGCTGCTGCAGTTGAAAGCTTGACCGACTACACTCAAAAGTAGGCAATGAAAATTTTAAATTGTACCCCGTATTGTCTTTTGTATCTTAATCTCTCTCACTGTGTATGTGTTTGTAACTGTGTACCTTTATCTTCAGCTCTGTTGCTGCAACTCTGACTGTATTTCAAAGCTCTTCTTGTGCCTTCTGCCGTTTTTTTTGTTGTTGTCTGTAAAAGATTTTTGAATAATAATTAATAATTACACACACTAATAGTGCATGTATATTATGTATCAAGTTGTAATAGATAATATCAAACAAATTAGGAGCGCGCATGCATCTTGACCTGACTTGAGACCTAATGTCGACGCTGGCAGCGACGTTTTACGACAACATTCGTAGCGCGCGTCACAACAACAAAAAATTGTTTCGACTGCAGCAGCAGCTCGTTTTACGCCCATTGCTCACACACACACACTCAAGCCAGGCCTCTACATTTGCTTCTGCTTGCGTCACTGCCGGCAAGCGCTGCGTCATTTTTATACCCTTCGACCATTGAAAATGGTCAAATAGGGATATACTAACTTTGAGCAAATGTATACAGACAGAAAGTATATATATTCTTGCTCAGGATCCCGAGCCGAGACGATTGAGCCATGTCCGTCTGTCTGCATGAACGCGGCGATCTCAGCTATTACAAAACTAGGGAAACTTAGCATCAAGATTCCTGTATACGTATATAAGTTCATTTTCAGTTTGGGATACCACGCCTACCGCCCCGAAAACCAACAATTTCCTATTTACATTCGAAGTACTCATGTCTTAACGTTCTACTTCACCACACAAATAGATAAAACCTATATGAACCTATTCTTCAAATCCGATCGGATAATAAACAGGGAAGTTATTAGATAAACCATTTTAGCCCTTCGACCAGTAATGACGTCGATGACGCCATAACTATATTACTTGTACAGGAAAGAAAAGGACTAAAGATGCAAGCGCGTAGAGCGAGCTGTTTATCGACTCTTCTTTTCTTTCTGCACATGCCAATTATGTTAAAACTCAAACATACTTACTATGTGTACACACATACATATGTACATTTGTATACAACCAAAAGCGTGGTAGATCGTTATGAACGTATGCAAATATTTACATGCATGTGTACATACACGGTGTGTCCCAAAAATAACCGAACTTTTTGGATATAAAATAAAATACACATTATATTATCTTTGAAAGTTATTATTTGTACAAAATAGGTTCCATTTGACTCAACACAACGTTTGGAACGATCAACCAGCACATACATAGATTTTTTTATGTCATTTATAAAAATGTTCTTCAGTACCTCGGTTACGGCTGCTTGAATGGCTGAGATATTATCATAAAATGCTCCCTTCATCTTGGTTTTCAGTTTTGAATAGTGATAGATCAGGCGAATACGGAGGATGATCGATGAGAGAAATCCCTTTTTCATTAAAAATTCGTTCAATTCGTTGGTCGTCATTTAACTCATGTGGAACAAATCGCGCACAGACCTTTCTTTTCCCCAAATCTTCAGTTAAAATTCTCCAAATAGTGTTTTTACTCGTATTCAACATTCTCGTAGTAAAATTTGCATCGATACCAATGATTTCACGGACTTTTTCTACCAGTTCAGCATGATTACTAGTTTCTGGACGTCCTGCTCTAGAGTCGTCATTTAAATCCTCACGACCATTTTTAAATAGTGTAAGTCCCGTATAAACTTGCGTACGACTCATACAATCATCACAATAAACTTTTTTCATTAATTTGTATTTCTCAGCAATTTTTTTCAATTTTTTTTATATTTGCTCTTTGTTCCATTTTATTTTTGAGCCACTTTTGGTTTTATTGAAATGGCTGTCACTTTTACATCTGTCATCCGACTTACATGAAGTTAGGTGCGTTTGAAAGAGGATGAATGTATCTTTTTAATGTTGCAAATTTTTAATAGATGGCGCTGTATGTTGTATGATTTACATATTTTTGGGACACACCGTGTATTCATAATGTTCGTACGTGCACAAATAATTATTATTTAATAATTCATATTTTAGGGTCCGTAAACAATACAAAACAATAAAATGAAATAATTAAATAAATATTAATTTTAATTACTCGATATATTGCGAGTTATCGATATTGGTCAATTTCAAATGTAATTTATTCAAGAGATGTCGTTATTGTCCATAGTTCTAGTGTTACGTGTCGCATCATGTCATACAATACGGCGCTGAAAACGTGTTTATTCGCATGATGGACCGAACTTCCATCTGCGAATCGCTGCTGAATCCCAACAAAATCGTCCCGTTTCTGAAGCGGATTATGACTGGCGACGAAAAATGAGTCACTTACAACAACATCGAGCGCAAACGGTCGTGGTCAAAGCTCGGGGAAGCGACCCAGACGGTGGTCAAGACCGGATTGACGGCCAGGAAGGTTTTGCTGTGTGTTTGGTGGGATTGCCAAGGAATCATCTACTACGAGATGCTCCTCTAAGGCCAAACGCTCAATTCGGCCCTCTACTGCCAACAACTGAACCGCTGGAAGGCAGCACTCATCCAGAAGAGGCCATCTCTGATCAACAGAGGCCGTATTGTGTTCCATCGGGACAACGCCACACTGCACACGTCTTTGGTGACACGCTAAAAGATCTGGGAGCTCGGATGGGAGATCCTAATGCACCCACCTTATAGTCCGGACCTGGCACGAAGTCATCTTTTCCTGTCCATGGCGAACGCGCTTAATGTTGAGAAGTAGGCCTCAAGAGAGGTCTGTGAAAATTGGCTTTCCGAGTTTTTTGCCTATAGGGACGCAGCCTTTTACGAGAAGGGTTAAAATGAAAATGCCATCTTGTTGGAAACAAGTTTATGAACAAAACGGCGGATATTTGACTTCAATCGTACAAATGTACACCAAGTTATCATCTTCTGAAAAATCAATAAAAAGCCGAACGAACTTTTGTATTGACCTAATATAATGCTCACACCGCTCTTTGCAGTCTTTCGCGCGCTAGGAAATTGCGGCGATAAATTATTGACAATGGTTCAAAATTGATGCAAGACGGCAGAGTACTGCATTGTTATGATTATTTTGTAGCTTGCGATTAGTATCGTACAATTAGATACTTTTTATGTCAACATACGTCAAAGGGGATCCCACTGTCGCGTGCCGCTCGACTGTTGTTCTCATTTTATACTAATTTATGATTCATTTCTTGTTTCTTTTTTTCAACTATTAGTCAACTTTGCCCCCTGATTTTTTCGTAGCTCATTATGTAGAGGATTTTCTCTCTCTTTCTTACCCATAATATCTCTGTTATAACGCAAATTAGCCTAGATGGCACAAAGAATGAAAATATTTAATTTGTTTAATATTTAAGCATATTTTGCAACAGACTTAACTCTTTTTATATTTTTTGATATATCATTATTCATCATTTGTAGATTTAAAGTCGATCATAATTAGACGTTCTTTAAAATTAATTGTTTTATCCTTTTTTTCCATGTGATATCATGAAGATTCTAAAGTTTCAACTAGTTTTCTTTACTCTTTTCGGATATGAACAATGAATCCACAGATCACAATTTATAATAATACCCTTGCAGAGGATATATTAATTTTGGCCAGAATTTGAAGACATTTTCGACCCTATAATGTATACGAGTATATATTCTGAAGCAGGATCAACAGAGGAGTCGAACTAGCCATGTCCGTCTGTCCGTGCGTCCGTAAGCGCGTGTGTTCTTTATGAAGACTAATCTTGATTTCCGAAATATCTCCTGTGCTTCGACTGCCAGCAGATCGATCGGTATCATCCCCGCAATGACTTATGCGGCATCGTCTGATACCGTTCTAAAGCCGCAGCAGAACCTTAGAGCGCCGAGTCTGTAGGTAGTCCCCGTCGGTAGCTTTTTGTCTCTGTTGCCTTTCCCAAATCTGAGCACCATAGAGCATAGTTGCTTTCAGCGAAGTGCTGCTTGCCTGGGTCTCCTTTTGTTGACCATTATCCTGCTTAGGGCTCTCTCAAGTTTAGCTGCTCTTGCGCTTGCCTGGCTTAGGTGCTCTTTAAAGCCTTGCGTCGAGATAGACACCCAGGTACCTTATAGCTCTCACCGACTGGATGACCGTAGAGCCCACAGTCAACAGAATGATTTCCCCGGCGCTCCTGCTGCTCATGAGCACAGCCTCGGTCTTGTGATCCGCTAGCTGAAGTCCCGCTCTGACTATCCACTTTCTGATGGTGGAAACTTCAGTTCCGCACTTTTCCTCAGCTTCGTGGATATGCTTGGCCACCACCACTACGGCAACGTCGTCAGCAAAGCCTACAACGGTAGTATCTACTGGAAGGGGCAGCCTCAGTATGCCGTACATGGCGTTCCACAGTAAGGATCTGAGGACTGAGCCTGTGGTACACCTCCGGTAATTCCGTTGCTCATATCTATAACTCGGTTATTGCTCCTAAGTTCTTCGCCCAGCTTGTCCCAGCTTTTTGAACGCATTCTTTATATCAAGCGTCAGCACCACGCAGTATTGTTTGGAACCACCTTTCCATCGCGTTCCCACCAGCGCTCTGCCCGCTATGTCAACGACTGTTAAGATGGCGTCTAGCGTAGATCGTTGCTTCCTGAACCCGAATTGCATCGGAGCGAGGTCGCCAGCTTGCCTTATAGCCCATTCCAGCTTGTTTGCCAGCAGCTTTTCCAATAATTTTCTTGCCGTATCTATAAGGCAGATATGTTAGGCCTATAGGATGATGGCTCTCCAGTAAATTTGTTGGGTTTTGAAAGCAACAACAACTTCTACGCTTTCCATCTGTCTGGGAAAGTTCCTTCCTTCATGCACACATTGAACAGATCCACGAACGTGCGCGGACTGAGCTCAATGGCCAGTTTGAGCGCTTTATTCGGGATACAATCGGGTCCTGGCGCCTTGTCGTCTCTGGTTTTTCTTGCAATATCTACTAGCTCCTCCATTGTCACTTCATGTCCGGGCGGAATACGGATGTTCTCGGTTGCTGGTTCCATAGGAATCGGTGGCATCGGTGGGAACAAGGTTATGACTATCGTCCGCATAACGCCAGCTTCCATCGGAGGGGCAGGCTTGACAGCTTTTAGTTTCTTGACGGTCACTTTATAAGCCATTCCCCAGATCACACAGTGCCATGAAGCAGAATAAATTGCTGGTGCGTATTGTTTTCTTTAGCACCCTTCGGCAGGTCAAGTATTCGATATTTAGCGGCGCGAATTCTGGCTTCCCCTTTGCTCGCTGGTAGTGTCTTCGGGCTACGCTCGCCTAGCGTTTGCTATGTCGTCTGTCCACCAGTATACTGGGTTATGATGCCTCCTGTAACCTCTTTTTTTTGTCCATTCTGCAGTTGCACGCTACCTCTAAAGCACGCATCAAGGAGTTTGTTGCCAAGTTTGCATCGCCGGATATTTGAGGTGGGTTAAAGGCTGCTTCGAGCTCATTCCCCCTCAGGGTGTCAGCTTTGTAACCAGCTTGTGGGTAGTGGTGAGTCCTTGGGTGCTGCATAGATCCGACTTTGCTAACAATGGCTAGGTGATCGTTTGCAGTGTAGACATCACTTAAAATCCATTTGGCCTGCCTGGCCAGAGCGCTGGAAGTGAACGCTAGATTGATAATGGATCCAATTCTTCCTCAGCTAAATGTGTTGCTCATTCCAGTGTTAAGCAGTACGATATTTAGAGCCGCAAAGGCCTCTAGCAGTGCTCTCCCTCTTGCGTTCGTCGATGGGCAGCCCCATTTCTGAGACTATGCGTTAAAGTCTTCTGCTATCAGAATGTTTTGCCTTCACTTGCGTACTGGGCTATTCTGTCCAGGATGTTTTCGAATCTCTGTAAGGAAAGGCTGGGAGCAAGGTACCTGGATATACAACCAGTTCGCTCCAATTTTTGCTCTTAGGAACCCATTTTCCTTATCTACGACATCCAGTTGGAGATTGTGTCCTCCGCATATCCAGGTCTGCGGGAAAAACTCACTATGCAGCGTGTGTGTGTAGGTGTGTGTGTGCACGTGTATGAATTTCCCTGAAAAATATCGAACGGAAAATTAGTTCTAATTAAATTTTCAACATTTTGCGCTGAGCCAAAGCTGATTAGGCATCTGTGTGTACGTGTGTGTGTAATTGCATTGCCTGTCAGCCAGTCTGCTTGTTCAAAGGTTTTTAACTTGATTTGCGCCAATATACATAATAACCGCAAAATTACCAACTGCCACACCACCCGCCCACGACGGGGGGCAGAGTAGTCGATGTCAGCTATTGCAAAAGCTAGGGACACCAAATTCAGCATGAAGATTCCTGTATACCATACGCAGATCAAGTTTATTTTCAATTTGGAATAACACGCCTACCGCACCCGCAAACCGACAATTTTGATTAACATTGCGATTTACATTCGAAGTACACATTTCTTTAACGTATATAAATAGATAAATACTATATGAACCTATCCTCCCGATCGGACAATAAAAACTGAAGTTATTAGATAATTCTACCCTCCATCCGCAAACAATTTGTCGATGACGTCATAGCTATTATTACTTGTCCAAGAAAGAAAAGGACGAACTATGCGAGCACGTAGCACGAGCTGTTTCTCAGCTGTTCTTTTCCATACACATGTAAATTACCGAAAATACATGTGCATTAATGCTAACACTCAATAGGTGGCGTGGTAGATCGATATGAATATAATATGCAAGTATGTATTTACATGCATGTGTATATATTCATAATATTTATAATATGCGTACGTTCACATATAATTATTTTTTAATAATTCAGTCCGTAAAAAATACAAAATGCAATTAAATAAATATTAATTTTGATTACTCGATATATTGCGAGTTATCGATATTGACCAATTTAAAATTTATTACCATAAGAAATACCGATATATACTGCCTACACCGCTTTTTGCAGTCTTTCGCGCTCTAGGAAATTGTGGCGATAAATTATTGGCAACGTATCGAAATTGATGCAAGGTGGCAGTGTACTGCAGTGTTTTTATGAATTTGGAGCTTGCGATTAGTATCATACAATTAGATACTTTTTATGGCAACATAAGCCGTATCCCACTGTCGCGTGTTGCTCGACTGTTGCTCTTTTTGATTTAGTATTATTTTCATAAAAATTGGTCAACTGCAATCAATTCCCAATTTTAATGCATTAAATTTATATTCTTATTAATATATTATTTACTTCTGTATAACCTTCATATCCATTTGCAAGATGAATACCATCTCTTATTTAGCATAAATATTTTGAAAATTAGGGTTTTTATTTTGTTTTCTGAAATTTAGTTAGGAGTCCCCTCTTCCACCCCTATAAACTGTGTGCATGAAAATCTGAATCTTCAATTACATTAAATATTTACGCACACAGTATGTATGTTCTCTTTTAATAGCATTTACTTTATATTCGATATACTTTAGCACATACTATACACAATTGCTGGGGAGTGGCCTCTTTTATTCATGGCTCTCTCTTTCTTCTGCTGCTGCAGTTGAAAGCTTGACCGACTACACTCAAAAGTAGGCAATGAAAATTTTAAATTGTACCCCGTATTGTCTTTTGTATCTTAATCTCTCTCACTGTGTATGTGTTTGTAACTGTGTACCTTTATCTTCAGCTCTGTTGCTGCAACTCTGACTGTATTTCAAAGCTCTTCTTGTGCCTTCTGCCGTTTTTTTTGTTGTTGTCTGTAAAAGATTTTTGAATAATAATTAATAATTACACACACTAATAGTGCATGTATATTATGTATCAAGTTGTAATAGATAATATCAAACAAATTAGGAGCGCGCATGCATCTTGACCTGACTTGAGACCTAATGTCGACGCTGGCAGCGACGTTTTACGACAACATTCGTAGCGCGCGTCACAACAACAAAAAATTGTTTCGACTGCAGCAGCAGCTCGTTTTACGCCCATTGCTCACACACACACACTCAAGCCAGGCCTCTACATTTGCTTCTGCTTGCGTCACTGCCGGCAAGCGCTGCGTCATTTTTATACCCTTCGACCATTGAAAATGGTCAAATAGGGATATACTAACTTTGAGCAAATGTATACAGACAGAAAGTATATATATTCTTGCTCAGGATCCCGAGCCGAGACGATTGAGCCATGTCCGTCTGTCTGCATGAACGCGGCGATCTCAGCTATTACAAAACTAGGGAAACTTAGCATCAAGATTCCTGTATACGTATATAAGTTCATTTTCAGTTTGGGATACCACGCCTACCGCCCCGAAAACCAACAATTTCCTATTTACATTCGAATTACTCATGTCTTAACGTTCTACTTCACCACACAAATAGATAAAACCTATATGAACCTATTCTTCAAATCCGATCGGATAATAAATAGGGAAGTTATTAGATAAACCATTTTAGCCCTTCGACCAGTAATGACGTCGATGACGCCATAACTATATTACTTGTACAGGAAAGAAAAGGACTAAAGATGCAAGCGCGTAGAGCGAGCTGTTTATCGACTCTTCTTTTCTTTCTGCACATGCCAATTATGTTAAAACTCAAACATACTTACTATGTGTACACACATACATATGTACATTTGTATACAACCAAAAGCGTGGTAGATCGTTATGAACGTATGCAAATATTTACATGCATGTGTACATACACGGTGTGTCCCAAAAATAACCGAACTTTTTGGATATAAAATAAAATACACATTATATTATCTTTGAAAGTTATTATTTGTACAAAATAGGTTCCATTTGACTCAACACAACGTTTGGAACGATCAACCAGCACATACATAGATTTTTTTATGTCATTTATAAAAATGTTCTTCAGTACCTCGGTTACGGCTGCTTGAATGGCTGAGATATTATCATAAAATGCTCCCTTCATCTTGGTTTTCAGTTTTGAATAGTGATAGATCAGGCGAATACGGAGGATGATCGATGAGAGAAATCCCTTTTTTCATTAAAAATTCGTTCAATTCGTTGGTCGTCATTTAACTCATGTGGAACAAATCGCGCACAGACCTTTCTTTTCCCCAAATCTTCAGTTAAAATTCTCCAAATAGTGTTTTTACTCGTATTCAACATTCTCGTAGTAAAATTTGCATCGATACCAATGATTTCACGGACTTTTTCTACCAGTTCAGCATGATTACTAGTTTCTGGACGTCCTGCTCTAGAGTCGTCATTTAAATCCTCACGACCATTTTTAAATAGTGTAAGTCCCGTATAAACTTGCGTACGACTCATACAATCATCACAATAAACTTTTTTCATTAATTTGTATTTCTCAGCAATTTTTTTTCAATTTTTTTTATATTTGCTCTTTGTTCCATTTTATTTTTGAGCCACTTTTGGTTTTATTGAAATGGCTGTCACTTTTACATCTGTCATCCGACTTACATGAAGTTAGGTGCGTTTGAAAGAGGATGAATGTATCTTTTTAATGTTGCAAATTTTTAATAGATGGCGCTGTATGTTGTATGATTTACATATTTTTGGGACACACCGTGTATTCATAATGTTCGTACGTGCACAAATAATTATTATTTAATAATTCATATTTTAGGGTCCGTAAACAATACAAAACAATAAAATGAAATAATTAAATAAATATTAATTTTAATTACTCGATATATTGCGAGTTATCGATATTGGTCAATTTCAAATGTATAAACAATTTCCGATATATTAGGTTAAGTAATAAGTTCGTTCGGTTTTTATCCAAGAGATGGCGTTATTGTCCAGAGTTCTAGTGTTACGTGTCGCATCATGTCATACAATACGGCGCTGAAAACGTGTTTATTCGCATGATGGACCGAACTTCCATCTGCGAATCGCTGCTGAATCCCAACAAAATCGACCCGTTTCTGAAGCGGATTGTGACTGGCGACGAAAAATGAGTCACTTACAACAACATCGAGCGCAAACGGTCGTGGTCAAAGCTCGGGGAAGCGACCCAGACGGTGGTCAAGACCGGATTGACGGCCAGGAAGGTTTTGCTGTGTGTTTGGTGGGATTGCCAAGGAATCATCTACTCCGAGATGCTCCTCTAAGACCAAACGCTCAATTCGGCCCTCTACTGCCAACAACTGAACCGCTGGAAGGCAGCACTCATCCAGAAGAGGCCATCTCTGATCAACAGAGGCCGAATTGTGTTCCATCGGGACAACGCCACACTGCACACGTCTTTGGTGACACGCTAAAAGATCTGGGAGCTCGGATGGGAAATCCTAATGCACCCACCTTATAGTCCGGACCTGGCACGAAGTCATCTTTTCCTGTCCATGGCGAACGCGCTTAATGTTGAGAAGTAGGCCTCAAGAGAGGTCTGTGAAAATTGGCTTTCCGAGTTTTTTGCCTATAGGGACGCAGCCTTTTACGAGAAGGGTTAAAATGAAAATGCCATCTCGTTGGAAACAAGTTTATGAACAAAACGGCGGATATTTGACTTCAATCGTACAAATGTACACCAAATTATCATCTTCTGAAAAATCAATAAAAAACCGAACGAACTTTTTAATTGACCTAATATAATGCTCACACCGCTCTTTGCAGTCTTTCGCCCGCTAGGAAATTGCGGCGATAAATTATTGACAATGTGTCAAAATAGATGCAAGATGGCAGAGTACTGCATTGTTATGATTATTTTGTAGCTTGCGATTAGTATCGTACAATTAGATACTTTTTATGTCAACATAGGTCGAAGGGGATCCCACTGTCGCGTGCAGCTCGACTGTTGTTCTCGTTTTATACTTATTTTATAATTCATTTCTTGTTTCTTTTTTTCAACTATTAGTCAACTTTGCCCTCTGATTTTTTCGCAGCTCGTTATGTAGAGGATTTTCCTTTTCTCTCTTTCTTATCCATAATATCTCTGTTGTAACGAAAATTAGCCTAGATGGCACAAAGAATAAAAATATTAAATTTGTTTAATATTTAAGCATATTTTGCAACCGACTTAACTCTTTTTATATTTTTTGATATATCATTAAGGCTATATGAAATACATTTGTCCCTATTTCAAAATACATTTAAAGTTGATCGAAAGTTAAAGTTCATCTGAAGTTGTTTGCTTTGTTCATACACATAATTTATTTGTAGATTTAAAGTCGATCACAATTAGACGTTCTTTAAAGTTAATTGTTCATTGAAGACATTTTCGACCATATAATGTATACGAGTATATATTCTGAAGCAGGATCAACAGAGGAGTCGAACTAGCCATGTCCGTCTGTCCGTGCGTCCGTCTGCGCGTGTGTTTTTTATGAAGACTAATCTTGATATCCGAAATAACTTAACTTATCAATACCAATCAAAGCAAAAGACGGTAATCGAAGTATTGTTTTTCAATTTACACCATTATATACTCGTATACCAACTTTCTTGGTAAAGGGCTGTCTTTGTATTTCGCTCCTGTTATTAACGCGATCCGCTGTATTTCTTGTGTTTTGGATTTGTGATTTAACAGTGTGTTGTGTCCCTGTGATAACAGGCGTGATTCACTGGTGTCTGGTAAAACCATTATCCTGTTTAAAGTAAATTTTATTTTAGCGTCTTTTTATTTTGTTTTTGTTTCTAGTTCGCACTCCCACGCTCATTCTCGCTTGCATCGCTCTCTGAGTGTGCTAAGAGTGTACCCTAACGGCTCTTTGTTTCGTGTCTACACTGTCTATCTCTCTCTCTCACGCTTTCTTATGCTCTCTTGTAAACTACGCTTGTGTTAGTGGTAACCAGCTGTGTAGCATTGGATTAGTTTGGCTTTTGTTTTTCTTGCTCTGTAACTTTTTCATTTTGGAACTTATTTTTCGTAATTCGCTTTAACATTCTGTTGGTTTTTTTGGTGTTCGCTACCCTATTTTTCAAGGCATATTATTGTAGTTCGCAATAAAAATGTTAATGTGCTCTGCAACTTCTTGCAATTGCAAGTCCGATTCAAAGCCGGACTTTGTTTGCTGCTGGTTGTGTGATAAATTCTATCACGAAAAATGCATAGGCTTAACAGCACAAACTAAAGATTCCCTCAACAACAATGAATCTTGCCTGAAATGGAGATGCAATGTTTGTTTGTCGGGTAAAAGAACGAACTTTGAGTAAAATGCTTAGAGAGACTAAATTTAAATTTTAAAAGCTGCGTGCAGCATTTTCAAATCTCTAATCTGAATTCTCCGATATGGAAATTGAATTTAATACTTTCGAATGTTGCGATGAGCCTGCCGCACTTCCACCGGCAACTCCTTCAGGTATAACATCTCCACGTCTCCTAACATTCCTCCAGCCACCGGCTATTATGTGCGATCCACCACTTTTAATCGTCACCTCTCCAGTTGCGCCTTTGTCCAAAAAGAAACTAATAAATTCTTTCGATAATACCACTGCCGTCAATACTCAAACTGTTGTTTCAAACGTTAGATCGCTTGTCACGGTTAAGCCCAAGAAACAGATTTTCGTTCACGCCTTGCACCCGATACTTCGATTGAAGATGTACAATCATTTATTCAATCAAAAATCTCTGATCCGAACATTGTTGTGGAAAAGATTAAATTTAACTACACGCTTGATATCTCATCCTTTAAAATAAGTATTCCTGCAGACAATTTTCAATCTGTTTACAGCGGAACCTTCTGGCCGCCTGACTTAATTGTAAAAGAGTATTCTCCAAAAAAAAATTCGATCTGCGGTACCGCTTCCTTCAACTTCTCGCGCCTCTTCTTCTTCTAGTGGGACATCAAAAAACCAGTAGAAATATCCCATCTTTATTTCGCTTATTAAAACGTTAGCGGCCCAAACTCTAAGCTCTCTAATTTGTTTTTAAATAGTGTATCGTTCTATAATCAAATTTTAATATTTACCGAAACCTGGTTAAAACCTGATGTAGAAAACTGCTGAATTTTTCGTAATATGTACACCTTCAGATGTGATCGTTTATCACGAATTGGTGGTGGCGTTTTTATAGCTGTAAAGTCAGATCTTACTTCCGAACTTGTTAGACCATGGTTCTTCCTTAGAATTTTTATGTGTTAAAATGACGAAATGTCAAATTTCAATTTACATTACCTGTTCGTGTATTCCTCCCTCATCTGATATATCTGTCTACTTGGACCATCTTTCATCTATCCAATCTGTTGCCTTCAAACTATCTGATAGAGATTACCTGCTAGTTTTTGGTGATTTCAAATTACCAGAAGTTACTTGGTCATCTCAATCCGATTTATTGGTGCCCTCTGTATTTAACTGTTTTTTAAATGGCCTCACGGCGGTATCTCTTTATCAAATAAACACTGTTCCTAATTGTAGTGGTAGAATGCTTGATTTAATTTTCTCTTCTGATATTTTACTAAATACTATCTCTAGAATGAATCCCTTAGTTCTTCCTGAAGATCCATATCATCCTACATTGGACCTGGTTCTAACTCTGCCAACTTCTATGCAAACTGCAATTGTTTCCCCTATAGTAAAATCACGTTGCTTCCGTAGCACCGATTTTCAAAAATTGTATTATTTAATTCTGGAACATGATTGGTCATTTCTTTATTCATGTTCTGATCTACGAGGGTCGTTTGATAAGTCCGTGACTTTTTGTATTTGCCGCGCACCTGCTCTAAATACAACACTGCTCCTGTCAGCAGTTATCGATTAACAGCTGACTGTAAAATTTTGAGAAAGCTGCGTTTCTTAGTTTGCGTTTTATAGGCATTGAAAGCAGACGATCTCGTGAATTTTAACGAAAATGGAAAAAAGTGAATTTCGTGTGCTAATTAAGCATTATTTTTTGCGTAAAAAATCCATCACCGAAACCAAGGAAAGACTTGATATTATGGGGACTCTGCACCATCAATTTCAATGGTTAAGAAATGGTTTACTGAGTTCCGTTGTGGTCGTACCAGTACAAGTGATGCCGAACGTTCAGGTCGCCCAAAAGAGGTCGTCATGCCAGAAATCGTCGACAAAATCCATGGAATGATATTGGATGATCGGAGAATGAAAGTGCGTGAGGTAGCTGAGGCTGTAGGCATCTCAACTGAACGGGTACATCACATTTTACATGAATATTTGGACATGAAAAAGCTTTCCGCGCGATGGGTGCCGCGATTGCTCACACACGACCATAAGCGCAACCGTGTGACCATTTCAAAGGAGTGTTTGGCGATGTTCAACCGCAATCCAAACGAATTTTGCGCCGTTTCGTTACCGTAGACGAAACATGGATCCACCACACCACACCAGAGACCAAAGAACAATCAAGACAGTGGGTTTCTCCGGGTGAACGTGCACCAAAGAAGGCCAAGGTGGGTCTGTCGGCCAACAAGGTCATGGCCACAGTTTTTTGGGATGCACAAGGTATCATTCACATCGATTACCTTGAAAAGGGTAAAACGATCACCGGCGAATATTATTCAGAGCTTTTGGACAGATTCGATATTGATTTGAAGCAGAAACGACCGCATTTGGCGAAAAAAAAGTGCTGTTCCATCAGGACAATGCACGGGTGCACACGTGTGTAGTCAGCATGGCAAAATTTCATAAATTGGGCTACGAACTGCTACCCCATCCAGCATATTCTCCAGATTTAGCCCCCTGTGACTATTTTTTGTTTCCAAACATGAAGAAATGGCTCGGCGGTAAGAGATTCGGGTCAAATGAAGAGGTCATCACAGAAACAAACGACTATTTTGAGGGCCTTGAGAAAACCTATTATTTGGAAGGAATAAAAAAATTGGAAAAACGCTGGACTAAATGTATAGAGCTAAAAGGAGATTATGTTGAGAAATAAAACGCTTCTTTGACGAAAAAAATATATTTTATTCAAAAAGTCACGGACTTATCAAACGACCCTCGTAAATACATGCATTTCATTTTTTTATTCCTCCATGGACTCATTTTTTGATCAATATGTTCCTGTTACTTTTCCCGTAAAGTCCAATAGGCCTCCTTGGTTTTCACGTGAGTTAGTAAGGCTGAAACATTTGAAATCGCATTATTTAAAAAGTTTAAATTAACTCGTAATCCTTCCGATTTTACGCTTTATATTGCTGCAAGAGTAAACTTTATTGCTCTGAATGCAAATTGTTACAAAAAGTATTTGTGTCGCTGTCGTTTGCAGTTTGTTCGGGACCCAAAGCAGTTTTATAACTTTGTTAACTTAAAACAAAAATCAAGTAAATTTCATCCCTCTCTATCATACAAAAATAAGGAAGCAACTAATGATCATGCAGCCGCCGATTTGTTTGCAGACTTTTTTCATAGTTAATTATTTAGTTAGTTACTTCTGGTGTTCCTCAGGGCAGCCACCTTGGACCATTGCTATTTAACCTTTTTATTAACAATCTTCCTTCAATACTCCTTCACTCTAACATTCTTATGTATGCTGATGATGTGAAACTCTTTTTTACACACAATGATCCTGCAAATGACCTTCTTCAAACAGATCTTGATTTGTTTTTTGAATGGTGCAGCCATAATCTGCTGCATCTTAACTGTTTGAAGTGCAAGGTAATGTCATTTTACAGAGGTAACTATCATGTCATCAATTATAATCTTAACTTAACCCCACTCTTAAGAATATCTGAAGTAGCTGATTTAGGTATTTGATCATAAATTGAAATTTGATGGTCACATTACACAAATTGTCAATAAGGCATTTCGACTACTCGGGTTCATGAAAAGATGGGCCAACGAATTCGAGGATCAATATACGACCAAGTTGCTTTATACTTCTCTTGTTCGTCCAACTCTTGAATATGGGTCTTGCTGCAATACCATATTCACCAACTATGAATTGAGTCTGTTCAAAAGCCTTGCGCAGTTTTAATTGGGTTCCGGGTGTAGACTTACCACCATATTCTAGTAGACTCCTTCTAATTAACCTACCTTCTTTAACTAACCGTCGTATTATGTTAGGCGTCATGTTTATTGTAAAGCTAATAAAGTGTAATATAGATTCCCCTTCTCTGCTTAATCAAATTAATTTCTGTATTCCTTCTAGAGTTACTCGTAATTTTATGCCACTATCCTTGGCCTTTTGTAATACTAACTACAGCTTGCATGACCCTTTCCGAGTTCTCTGTGCTGACTACAACAGACTGTCCAGAGTTTTCAACTTCGAGTCCTCCCTTTACTCTGTTAAACTGTCTATCCTTAATCAATTAACTCTACATCCTAACAACTAATACTAATCAACCGATCTGATTGGGTTTTACTGGGTTTTACCCAATCCTTTGCAGCAAATGTTGGATCGGGAATTCTTGTTTTATTATCCCCAGCCTAAATTTAAAAATTTTTAGTTTTAATTAATTTTAAATTTAATTTCAAATTATTAAATATCAAATTTAATTTTAAAATCTAAATCGTAAACTTTTATTTGTTCTTTTTTATATTTATAATTTTAATTTAAAAATATAATCTAATTTTAATTTTAAGTCGACTGTTTAAGTTGACATTAAATAAATAAATAAATAAATAAGTATTGTAGTTTTTTATGTCATAGATTTTAAAAAACTTCATGGTCTATTGTGTTTGTCGGAAGGAATATATGTGTAACAGGCAGACGGAGGCATCTCCGACCCCATAAACTATATATATTCTGAATCAGCATCAACAGACGAGTCGATTGAGCTATGTCTGTCTGTCCGTTTGTCTGTCTTTCTGTCTGTCCGTCTGTCCTAGAGCTCAGAAACTATGTAAGCTAAAGACACCATATTTTGTAAAAACGTTTGTGTATATTGCAGTGTCTCAAAGGTTTTTTAAAATGTCGACACGCCTCTTCCCGCCTTTGTAAATAATTAATAACTATTTAGAAGCAACAATATAAACTCAACAATTGAAATTGACTGTCACACATGTCAACACCTTGCCACGAGCGTTTTGTGAAAATTTCATTTAAACTATAAATAAGAAAGATATGATACGAATTAAACTTTTGAACGTATATACTGATTCACACTGACAGCAATAAATCTTTTTTTTTGCTATCAGCCGGTGGTTACAGAAATGTGACGCCTAATCAAGAAATTATCCAATAGCTGAGTGATTAAAGTGGCGGACGGGAATTTTAAAGGCTTGTGTCTGCTGTGGTGCGCGTTCTATTCTGCAATATTAAAGACATACAAAATATAATAATTATTTTACATTTAATATAAATACAATAATTATTTTTAAATATATTATAATAATTATTTTTTAAATTTTATTTAATGAAAATCAACAATTAAATTCACATTTCGAGCACGGCAGCAAGCGAACCCCTAACACGGTCAACATCATTGGTTGGTAGGTTCACATTTTGTATTTTCATATTTATTTATTATTATTTTATATATTTTGATATAATTTATTTTATTAAATTTGTCATTTTTCCCCTTATTTTACACATGCGTAGAGACATTAGACAGTGCGAGAAGACACAATATTAAGTTTTAGCTTATGCTTAAAATGCATGCAAATACTTATTGCCCTCTCGTTTAGTCGAATGTTTACGACACTTGTCTATTCGCTTTTGGATTGTCTATGCGTTCTTTTTCTTCTGTTTGTCAATTAATTTGTGCGTGTCGTTCGAACATAGTCTATCCACGCGAAATTTAAATAAAGCGCAATTTTTATTGCGAATTTTAATTACTAACCGATAACTTTTATTTATAAACGTTTGTAAAAGTTGCCCGGTGAAGGTATATTGTGTAGGGAGAGCTTGCGGAATTTGTTTGCTACACAAATCCATTTCTTTATTGAGATAAGCATAGCCATTTTTATACCCTTCGACCATTGTCTGTCTGGATGAACTCGCCGACCAAAAAGCTAAGGACAGCAAATTTAGCATGAAGATTCCTGTATACCATACGCAGATCAAGATTATTTTCAATTTGGAATAACACGCCTACCGCCCCGAAAAACCGACCATTTTGATTTACATTGCGATTTACATTCAAAGTACTCATTTCTTAACGTTCTGCTTTAGTATAGACATATACAATATATAGATAAATACTATATGAACTTATCCTCGGACAATAAACACTGGAGTTATTAGATAAACCATTTCTGCTCTCCGACCAGCAAACAAGTTGTCGATGACGTCATAGCTATATTACTTGTTCAGGAAAAAAAAGGATGACAGATGCGAGCTGTTTTTCGACTCTTCTGTTCCATGCACATGTCAATTACCGAAAATACATGTGCATATTTTCTAACACTCAACCAATAGGTGGGGTGGTAGATCGATATGAATGTATGTAAGTATTTACATGTATGTGTATATATTCACAATTTTCATAAAATAAATAAATAATAATTCATATTTTACGGTTAGTAAAAAATACAAAACTATAAAATGCAATTAAATAAATATTAATTTTGATTACTCGATACGAGGGTCGTATGATAAGTCCGTGACTTTTTGTATTTGCCGCGCACCTGCTCTAAATACAACACTGCTCCTGTCAGCAGTTATCGATTAACAGCTGACTGTAAAATTTTGAGAAAGCTGCGTTTCTTAGTTTGCGTTTTATAGGCATTGAAAGCAGACGATCTCGTGAATTTTAACGAAAATGGAAAAAAGTGAATTTCGTGTGCTAATTAAGCATTATTTTTTGCGTAAAAAATCCATCACCGAAACCAAGGAAAGACTTGATAAATATTATGGGGACTCTGCACCATCAATTTCAATGGTTAAGAAATGGTTTACTGAGTTCCGTTGTGGTCGTACCAGTACAAGTGATGCCGAACGTTCAGGTCGCCCAAAAGAGGTCGTCATGCCAGAAATCGTCGACAAAATCCATGGAATGATATTGGATGATCGGAGAATGAAAGTGCGTGAGGTAGCTGAGGCTGTAGGCATCTCAACTGAACGGGTACATCACATTTTACATGAATATTTGGACATGAAAAAGCTTTCCGCGCGATGGGTGCCGCGATTGCTCACACACGACCATAAGCGCAACCGTGTGACCATTTCAAAGGAGTGTTTGGCGATGTTCAACCGCAATCCAAACGAATTTTTGCGCCGTTTCGTTACCGTAGACGAAACATGGATCCACCACACCACACCAGAGACCAAAGAACAATCAAGACAGTGGGTTTCTCCGGGTGAACGTGCACCAAAGAAGGCCAAGGTGGGTCTGTCGGCCAACAAGGTCATGGCCACAGTTTTTTGGGATGCACAAGGTATCATTCACATCGATTACCTTGAAAAGGGTAAAACGATCACCGGCGAATATTATTCAGAGCTTTTGGACAGATTCGATATTGATTTGAAGCAGAAACGACCGCATTTGGCGAAAAAAAAGTGCTGTTCCATCAGGACAATGCACGGGTGCACACGTGTGTAGTCAGCATGGCAAAATTTCATAAATTGGGCTACGAACTGCTACCCCATCCAGCATATTCTCCAGATTTAGCCCCCTGTGACTATTTTTTGTTTCCAAACATGAAGAAATGGCTCGGCGGTAAGAGATTCGGGTCAAATGAAGAGGTCATCACAGAAACAAACGACTATTTTGAGGGCCTTGAGAAAACCTATTATTTGGAAGGAATAAAAAAATTGGAAAAACGCTGGACTAAATGTATAGAGCTAAAAGGAGATTATGTTGAGAAATAAAACGCTTCTTTGACGAAAAAAATATATTTTATTCAAAAAGTCACGGACTTATCAAACGACCCTCGTATATTGCGAGTTATCGATATTGGCGAATTCAAAATTTATAAAGAAATACCGATATATACTTCTAACACCGCTATTTGCAGACTTTTGCGCGCTAGGAAATTGAGGCGATAAACTATTGGCAAAGTATCGAAATCGATGCAAGGTGGCAGCGTATTGCAGTGTTATAATTAATTTGTAGCTTGCGATTAGTATCATACAATTAGATACTTTTTATTGCAACATACGTCAAAGGGTATCCCACTGTCGCGTGCCGTTCGACTGTTGCTCTCGCTATTTTTGGTAATCAGTAGCAAATTAGACCGTCGATTCTTTACCGTTATTAACAAAAGCTATTTATTATACAGCCAGCACCTGACTACAGAGTGTAGGGGCGCTTGTCGCTACAAATAATTCAGACTTCCGCCTAAAAGTATGCACCAGTAGTCGACAACACTTTGGTTTTAGTTTAAGTAGTAGATTGCGAAAACTTGAAATAGTAGTAGATGAAGCTTTAAAAATATCCGAAAGATAAATATATAAAGAAAATAAAACGCTTGCTTGCTGCGGAGCTTATTCTGGCGAAACTACAAAATGGAATATGATTTTTATATTTTTTTGGTATCGATAAAGCTTGTTCAATTGTCAACATAACAGGGTTGAAATATCCATTGGTAAAATTGCCGCGTCATTTTGGGCTTAGGGAAAAGGCGCCAAAAAGGTTTCCTGGTCAGGGTCAAGCCTGAGCTCTGCTTATTAGCCAGTCAATCCTGATACCCGACAGAACATTCTGCAAGGTGTACGAGCGAGTACCGAAACAAAAGGAAATTTTAATCAAAATTATTACCATCAATATATTAGGTAATTAAATTTATATCTTCGATTAGAAATGTACCTCCAGAAAAGCGAAGGTTTTCTTAGTATTCCCCTTTCCTTTTGTTTTATAGCCAGCGCAAGTTTGCAACGTTTGCATGCAAACAGCTGATCTTCGTTCTAATTTGCAATTGCACCGCTCTCGACTTCAATCAACATTCCAGTTGTTTCGAGAGACGCGGAGCGGGCAGAAGCCCAGCTGGCCCGTGCTAAAATACGTAGAAATCTCTAAAACCTTTTCTTTTTTGAAACCAGTGGACGGGTATAAAAAATGCACTAGAATCGAAGAGTCCCAGTGCTGAAAAAAAAGGAATGACCTTAAAATAAATTTGAGCGCCAAAAAATGAGACGAATGAGCAAAAGATACGAAAAAAAATGGTAAAAGTCTAATCTTTGCCCTTTTGGCAAGTCCAGCTTCTTATTATTTTTAATGGCTTGATC
This sequence comes from Zaprionus ornatus, assembly GCA_018904035.1. Lineage (NCBI taxonomy): Eukaryota > Metazoa > Arthropoda > Insecta > Diptera > Drosophilidae > Zaprionus > Zaprionus ornatus. The sequence goes on along the minus strand of JAEIFZ010000277.1, from coordinate 72,293 downwards.
CAGTTACGTCCCTTATGTTAAATAACCGAGTAATTTCTTGCTATTGTAATTAATTTAAAAAGTGTCAAAAGAAAGAAAAGAAATTAACATATAACATAATTATAAATAGTACACTGAAAAAAAATAGTGAGAACGAGGACAGAGGGTTAATTATTATGAAGTCAAAAAGTGGGATATACTAAACCTACAAAACAACAATCAAAAAAAAAATTTATAACAAAAAAAAAACAAAAACCATGAACCGCGATCAGATCATCAATTAAATAACTATACAGTGCAAATAACAGTGTAGAACACACACGCCTACGCATTCCCCCTTTTCAGTATCCACCCCGAAAGCGCTTTCGTTGATGGACAGCTAAAGTGGTAAGTGATAATGCATTCTTTTTCTTATTCTGACGATGAGTCATGCGAATAGCGCGAGAGAGTAAGACTGCAAGCCTCTCTTCAGTCTTTTGGTTATGCTGCGTTATGCGCACGCTAAGAGAACGAACATAGCGGAACTCCGCGCTTTGATCATTTTTTCTTTGCCTGCTTATTTGCCTGTAACTTTATTTTGACTGCTCATCTGTCCGCTAACTATGTCAAATATACCCTAAATATAAAATTATACTATTTATAAATACTCTAAAATCATATTTTACGCATATATATTATTGAATTTAATATAATAAAATACGATTAAGTATTGTATATTATAACCCAGGGCATCAACCAAATAGTGAAACACTTTTATTGTTGTTTGACACTTGAATAATTATTTTATTTAAGCAACCGGTTGAATCAACCGCACTGTCTCGTTGTCTGCAAGCGAATAGAACGATTACTCTATAACATGTGAATGCATGTGAATGGTAAACCATGCCATGTGAATGACAAACAACGACATGTTCCTCTTAATTCACAACTATGCATAAGTGTGACTTTTGTATTTTCAACACGCCACCTCAAAAATCACACTGATACAAACTGATTAAAAATTAATGAAATGAAAAATTACTTTCAGACGAGTGCATGCGTTTTCTAATGGTTGTATTCTTATTCTTTTCTTTTTTCCCTGGGGCTACTTTTATTGAACCAGCATTTGCTGCAAAGAATTGGGGAAACCCAGTAAAACATAATTAGTTCAATCAAACAAAAATGTAACAATTCACTTAAATAAACATAGTAATAGTTAGTCTAGTAATTGTTTTGGTTTGATTATGGTAATATGGTATATATATAAAAGATTCAGACTTCATATAAAAATTCATTTTGCTCATTTAGATTATTTTGATCATTCAAGATTCAGTAAGATAAACATAGTAATGATTAGACTAGTAATTGTTTTGGTTTGATTACGGTTACATAAATATTAAAGATTCAGACTTCATATAAAAATTCATTTTGCTCATTTAGATTATTTTGATCATTCAAGATTCAGTTAGCCCCAGTTGGTCTCGCAGTACAATGAATCTGGCAGTTGATAGTGGCTTTGTCAAAATATCAGCCAATTGTAAATCTGTGGAAAGATACTTAACACATTTACATTCACATACTTAAATCCGGTCGTGTACATAACATTACGTACATTAAACAACCAATCAAATTCCTACATGGTGCTTCATATGACTCTTCTACTTGCAAAGCCTCATAATTTATTTTGCTTGGAAGTGGAGTCCCAACTGGATTACAATCTTCCATATTGAATTTTTTTAAAACACTTTTAATATATGCAGATTGACGGAGACAAATTTGATCATTTTTTCTTTCAATTTTTATGCCAATAAAATATCGTATTTCATTTAGATCGGTCATTTGAAACTTATTCAAAAGATATGTTTTAAATTTAGACATTCTTTCAGAATCACTAGTAGAAATTATTATATCGTCAACATATAAGAGTACACATATATTTTTATGTATATCTCCTTCATCTAGAATATATATACATCTGTCTACTTCTAGATTCCGAAATCCAAAATTTTGCAATGCACTTTCAAATATCTCAAACCAGCATCTTGCAGCTTGTTTTAGACCATAAATGGCTTTATTAAGTTTGCATACTTTATTTCCATCATACTGTATTAAACCTTTTGGAATTTTCATATAGATTTCATCTTTTAGTGCTCCATTTAAAAAAGCTGTTTTGACAACCATCTGATGGATCAATAAATCATATTGATTTGAAAAAGCTAAAAGATATCTAAAACTAGAAATTCGTGCAACTGGTGCAAAAGTCTCATCATAATCCATCATATATTCTTGGGTGAATCCCCTGGCTACCAATCTTGCCTTATATTTAAGTAAATCACCATTTTCATCTTGTTTTATACTAAAAACCCACTTGCAATCTACTATGTTTTTATCCTTAGGCATTTGCACTAAGCACCATGTATTATTTACAAAATGAGAATTCAGTTCGTCTTTAATGGCATCCTCCCACAAGGTTCTGTCATCAGTTTTAATCTCTTCATATATATTGGGAATATCATTTAAGCACATTTGGGTATTCATCAGACACTTTTCTAAAAATCTATATGATAACTTTGGTTTCTCTCACTGCGTCTAATTTGTTATTGATTTTTATTTTCTTTTATTTTATCACCAGTTTCAGCCACTTTAGCCTCATTTAGATTTTCATCAGACTTCGAATCCGTAGATTCACAATTTTCCTGCAATGGAAAATTCGACTCTTCATTCTCTTCAATTAGAGAATCACTGTATTAGTCAAAAACATCATGTTTTTCCACAGAGTCATTTTCATTTGAAGTCACCAATTTCATATTTATTTCATCTACCACTACATCTCTAGCTGTCATAAATTTTTTTAAGTTCTCATTCCACAACTTATAGCCATTTGGCTCATATCCGACAAGTATAGTTTTGATCGATTTCTCGTCAAATTTTCTCTTTCGCACTTTATTTAGTGCATATACTGTCGAGCCAAATATCTTTAGATATTTCAATACTGGCTTCTTTTTATGCCACATTTCAAATGGTGTTTTTTTATATTTTTTAAAGCTCTACTTGGGGACCTGTTATTAAATATGTTGCTGTCAAAACAGCTTCACCCCAAAATCTTTTATTTAGTTTAGTACAATTAATCATAGAGCGAGCTTTTTCAGTGATTGTTCTAATCATCCGTTCTGCAACACCATTCAGCTGTGGGGTATGAGGAACCGTTAAATGATAGCTGATACCTTTTTCGACACAAAATTCACGCATTTCATTAGAGAGATATTCTCTTCCATTATCAATATATAGATTAACCATTTTTAAATTGAAATAAGCCTCACTCTTTGCTACAAAATCTTTAAATACAAAGAACACGTCCGATTTATAAGTTATTAAATACGTCACACAATAATGTGTATATTGATTAATAAATACTACGTAGTAGTTTTTATTATCAATAGTTGAGGGCGTAATCGGACCGCATACATCCGAATGAATTAAAAATAGTGGGCGTTCAATATTTTCTTTATTTTTGTGTTTTTCAAATTTTAGTCTTGATTGCTTTCCGTTAATACACGCCTCACATAATTTACTACAATTTACTTGTACGTTTTTTAGAAGTTCACTATCTTCAAACAAGCCATCTCGTTTAATTTCTAAGAATTTTCCAATTTTATATGTCCCAATCTTTCATGCCACAAGCGATACTCTGCATCATTTGATACCTTACTATTTAAAGTAAATTTAACAGTCGGTACATTATACTCACATAGTCCTTCAAATACCAAGTTACCGTTCTTGATTACTTTAATGCCATCCTTATTAAACTCGACGGACATTCCAGCATCTATCATCTTCTTTACGGATAGAAAATTGTGCGGGATTTCCTTACAATACAGCACGTTGTGTAATTTAATGTTGTTTCCAGAATTGTTAAGTTTAACTTGTCCTTTTGCAGTAGCATAAACAAATTCTCCACGCTTTGCAATCTCAATAGCCACGTTTAAATTTAAATTCTCATACTCCGAAAATAAATTAATATCATTTACTAGGTGATCTGATGCCCCCGAATCTAATATAAAATTTACTTCGTCTGGCTTTTCAGTGTAATTTGCTAATTTCACCATAAATGCAAATGCGCATTTTTGCTGCGTTTCTACCTTCTTCTTCTTCTCTCTTCTCTTTCTAACTTCTGCATTCATCAGAAATGCAAACGCACGCTCTGGCTGTGTTTCTGTCGCCATCTGAGCCTGTCTCTCTCTAACATTATTTCCATCGGGAACATTCTGGTTTCCTGCCTGCCTTTTTAATTGAAAGCAATCTTTGTTTATATGACCCAATTTCTTGCAATGAAAACATTTTAGTTTAGACTTATTCTTAAAAGGTTTCTTCATAGATTTCCTAGCTTTGTTTTTGTATGTATTTTCCCTAGACTCTCGATCGTCTATAGCTTGCAGCACTTTAGCACTTGTGTCTTTGTTAATTCCTTTTAACTTAATTTCATGATCGAGTAGCCGTGTCTTAACAAAGTCTAATGTCAAATTGCTCTCAGTAAGAGTTTCTATAGCTTTTATTACTCCTTCATAGTTAGTCGAAAGTGTATTAAGTAGGTGAGCAATTTTGTCCATTTCGTCCAACTTGGCTCCGGCCGCAACTAACTCAGTTATCAAATAAATGAAAATGGTTTATTAGCAGAGTATCACCTTTTAGTTTTAAAGAGAATAATTGCTTGCGTAGTGACAGTTGAGATGCCAAGCTTTTACGTTCATAAATAGTATCCAATTTTTCAAAATTCTGCTTTGTCGAATTTTCATTGTTGACAAAACTTAGAAAAGAGTCACTCAAATATTCTATTATGATCCCCTTTGCACTTCTTTCTGCCCGTTTTACTTCCTCGCTTACTTCTGTTTGTTCTTTCTCAATTACATTTAACAAATCGTTCTCCTCTAACAGTGCCCTAACTCAAAACTTCCAAATTCAATATTTTTCCCCGTTAAACGGTTATATATTCCACTTTCCTTTATCCATGTCTTTTTTTTTTTTCTCTTGATTTTTGACCGCGCGTCGCTATGATAAAACTAACTGATCTTTTTGTTTTTCTTTGTTTCTCCGTTTGCCTTGCGCCTCTTCGAATCACTTTTCGTTGCTGTACTGATTTTTCACTTATATACAACCAAACGTTTTTGTGTATCGTTATACATACATATGTATGTATTTCGTAAAGCTCTCTATGTATTTGTGTTCAATAAATTCATATATTTAAATAAGGAAAATCACTTTTATTTATTTTAATTATTCTTATTTGCACAATCAAACTTTTTCACCACTTGGCCGAAAATGTTATCAATAATTATTTTATTTAAGCAACTGATTCAACAACCGCACTGTCTCGTTGTCTGCAAGCGAATAGAACGATTACTCTATAACATGTGAATGCATGTGAATGGTAAACCATGCCATGCGAATGACAAACAACGACATGGTCCTCTTAATTCACAACTATGCATAAGTGTGACTTTTGTATTTTCAACATATATATTTCACATATTATTATTCCTCAACAGCCTCATCCTCGCATTTTTCTCCTTTTTTAAATACTAGATGTATTGGTTAGACATAGTATTAGATAATAATGAATAAATTTTAAATAATAATATCTTGCTGAATTATTTGATAGGGTCATGCCTAATGAAAGCAGGGTAGGGAATTAGATAGTCGACTCGATCTTTGGAACCATTTGTGGACATCACAACAACAAAGCAGACGAAATGGTCATGGTAGAGCGGGCAAACGAAACAGCTGAGCAACAACACCTGCCAGCTGAACATGATCGAGCCGATTCAGTTTAGTCATCTTCTATTTTCCTTTTCTTCTCCTCTTATCTATTTCTATTCTATCCTCTTTGTCACTTCGCCTATGCATTTGGATTTGAATATAAGCAACCGAGCATGTGAATTCAAGTAATATTTTTGTAAACACAGCCAGCATATACTTTCAGCACATTTAATTGTGTAACCCCCCATATCTCACACACGAAGCGTAACCGGCTTTATCGCGTGAAGTGCCAGAAAGTATCGAATATCCGCGGGTTAAGAAATATATAGAATTGATATATCTTCGTAAAATATTACAGAAAATTATTTGTGGCGCCCAACGTTTCGGCCAATATTCATTGAATATAAGTAACTACTACATATCATAATAATGTGGCTATAATTATAATAAAATGCTTTGTGCCGCTCAAGTTCTTGGCCAATATTAAATGAATATTAGCCACCTCAATCTAAAGGCTTAAATCTATATGCAATCAACGTTTATCTTCTGCCTCTTCCTATGTTCTTCTTTTCTTTTCCCTTACTAGAAGGTAAACAATGAATCATCACTTTTAGTTTCTTATCTTGGCGTTTGGACAACGATGCAGTTTCTAATAATAAGTCTCCGACCTTGCAAAAATAAGCAGGCCTTTTGTTGTATTCTTTGGTTCTTGTTTACGTTCTCATCTATGATGCGTCTGGATAGCAAATCAGCTGCAGAAAGCTATGCTCCGCCAGAAAGCTATGCTCCGGGGAGCCAAATGACAATTTGTCTTCAGTTTCTAGACCCATACCTACCAGACAAAGTGGTATAATCGAAATTCTGCTGGCAAGCCGGCGCATGTAGAACATCCAGGTGGTTCACAGGATACGGGTTCGGGAATGAATAGCTTGGCCTTAGGCAAACTGAAGCTTTAGCAGAGTTCTCTCTAAGGCAAACTCAACTTATGAATATCATCGAATTAGGATTTCAACGGATGCTTACTCAGACCCCGATCCAAGATGATCCAATACCCGCTGTAGTGACTCCTCTAAGTCAGCAAAGTGGCGAATCTACCACAGATTTAAGGCCGGATCCTGTTAGCCAGATTATAACCAACTGGAAATTGCGATTTACCGGTAAAGGTTTGGTATCGGCAGATGACTTTATCTATAGAGGCGAAGCCTTGACCCGACAGACCTTGGAGGGTAACTTTGTATTACTAGCACGCTATTCGAGCAATTTGTTTGAGGGAAGTGCAGCAGAATGGTTCTGGAGGTATCATAAGAGCGTGCAGGACTTACGATAGGCCGATCTATGCGCAGCATTAAGAACTCGGTTTAAAGATGCGCGCACCGATCGAGATATTCAAGCCGCGATAGATCGTCGCAAGCAAAAGTTGCACGAAAGCTTGGATGAATTTTCCGAAGCAATTGCTGATCATCTATCATGTCCCTTAACAGACTCATATTTTATGGGCGTGCTTAGATCGAATCTTTTACCAGAGATTCAGCACGAGCTGTTGCATATTCCTATTCAAAGTGTGGCTGAGTTGCGTCAAGCCGTACGTAGGCACGAAAACTTTAAGCAACAAATGTCGAGGATGCCGAGTCTTAACGCAAGAACTGCTGTTCAGAAGAAATCAATAAACCAGCTAGCTGAACAGGTAGATAGCGAGTTAGAAAGCGAGGTTGAGCTAGTAGATGACGTTGCTGCTATAGAAGTAAAGTTCTGGAATTGTCAAGGAAAAGGGCATAGATAACATGACTGTTCAGCGGAGAGGCGAGTATTTTGCTATGGGTGCGGAAAACCAGACACCTATAGACCAAGCTGTAATAAGTGCCAGAGTTCAAAAAACCGGAAACCTCGAGCACCGTTCAACAGTGCTCGCCAAAACTAATTGTTGATATTATCGATAATTCAGCTTTAGCGGATATTCCAAAGCATTTAACTTCTAGTTTAAACGTACCAGATTTTCAAAATATTTCTGCTACACAAAAACCAACACTGTCATTAACCAATAGGAAGATTGTTCGTTCACGCCTTCGCATAAAGCAACATTTTCAAAAGTGGAGGCAAGAGAGGTCCAAATTATTGGCTGCAATAGTAAACAATCCATTAGATATTCGACCATATGCAGAGTTGACAATTTTAGGTAACCGATACACAGGCCTTCTAGATACTGGAGCTTCAATAAGTTGCATTGGAGGAACATTGGCCAGTAAATTTATAAAGGATAATGAAGAGTTCAAGCCATTATCATGCTCTGTTAGAACGGCTGATGGAAAGTCGCAGCAAATTATTGGCAGACTTACCACGAAAAAGAAATTTCGTTTTACATTGTGCCGTCTCTATCGCAATCGCTCTACCTAGGTATCGATTTTTGGAAAGCTTTTGACTTGCTTCCACACTGTCTTCTCCAACGTGAAATTTCAGCTCTGGATGACCCGCTATTGCGACCATTGTCAGATAAAGAGCGACAACAGTTAGAAACAACTGTTGAACTTTTTCCTTCATTAGCCAAAAAGGGATTAGGGCGTACAACTGTGCTTTCACACAGCATAGATGTCGCGGATGCCATTCCGATCAAACAAAGACATTTTCCCGTATCCCCAGCCATTGAAAGAATCATGTATGATGAACTAGACCGAATGCTTGATCTGGGTGTTATCGAGGAGTCGAACAGTGCATGGTCCTCCCCTGTCGTTCTGGTGCGTAAGCCTGGAAAAGTTAGACTCTGCTTAGACAGCAGAAAAGTAAATGCCGTTACGGTAAAGGATGCTTATCCAATGCCATTCATAGATGGAATCCTGAGCCGTCTGCCTAAAGCAGAGTTAATTTCGAGTCTGGATCTTAAAGATGCATTTTGGCAAATTCCTCTCGATCCTAAATCGAACAGAGATAAAACAGCATTTTCTGTACCGGGTCGACCCCTTTATCATTATAAAGTTATGCCATTTGGATTATGCAACGCACCTCAAAGTATGTCCAAGCTAATGGATAAAATAATTCTAGCGCATTTGAGGAGAGAGGTTTTTATATACCTTGATGATTTATTGATTGTGTCAGACACGTTTGAAAGACATTTAAGTACGCTTAGAGAGCTAGCTTCTCAGCTTACTAAGTCCGGTCTGACGATTAATGTTGAGAAAAGTAAATTTTGTCTGAAGCAAGTTCAATATCTGGGTCATATTGTAGGGCATGGCACAATTGCTACGGATCCGGAAACATTGTCAGCTATCGTTGATTTTCCGGTACCAAGATAGGTTAAACAGCTGCGTAGATTCTTAGGAATGACCGGTTGGTACCATAAGGTCACTAAGAATTACGCTTCGATTGCTTCGCCTCTTACAGACACTTTGAAGCAAAAGAGGAAATTTGAGTGGTCCGATGAAGCTCAGAAAGCTTTCAAGCTTTTAAAAAAGCATATGTGCGAGGCTCCTGTTCTGCGCAGCCCTAATTTTGATGCCGAATTCTTCCTTCACTGCGATGCCAGTAACACAGGTGTTGGTGGTGTACTGGTTCAGTTAAATGCCGAGGGAAACGAAGTTCCTATAGCCTTTATGTCTAGGAAACTTAACCAGAGCCAAAGAAATTATTCGGTTACAGAAAAGGATGTTTAGCAGCTATACTAGCCATAAAGAAATTCAGAGCGTACATAGAAGGGCAAAAATTTACAATTGTCACAGATCACGCCTCATTAAAGTGGCTTATGTCTCAAACAGACTTAAGCAGCAGGCTTGCAAGATGGGCTCTTAGATTGCAAGGGTTTACCTTTGAAATCAAACATCGCAAAGGAAGCCAAAATATTGTTCCAGATGCACTCTCGCAAACATTTACTGAAGATTTAGCTAGCGTGGACCTTGATCAATTTATTGATTTAGAAGCAGATTCGTTCAGAAGCATTGAATACGAGGCATTAGTGAAACAGGTGAAACAAAATGGCAATAAACTGCCAGACGTAAAAGTCGTGAACAACATAATCTATCGTAGAATGGAACATGCAACTGGCGACCGAATAGCTGATGATATGGAGTGAAAAATTTGGCTACCAAAAGATGTAATACCAATCGCATTGAGATTAGCTCACGATCATCCTTTAGCATCGCACTGGGGTATAAATAAGACATTAGAGAGACTTCGTAGGTACTATTTTTGGCCAAACCTGGTTACAGTCGTTAGAGCATACATAAACAGCTACGAAATTTGTAAGTGCACCAAACACCCAAACTACACTTTAAAACCCTCCCCTAAGTAAAACCGGTGAATCCCAAAGATTCTTTCAAAAACTATATGTAGGTGGATTTCTTGGGTCCTTATCCACGTTCAAGGTCAGGTAACATAGGAGTTTTTGTTGTTTTAGATCATTATTCAAAGTTTCCCTTTTTGAAGCCAGTAAAGAAATTTACTGCTGACTCTATCTTAAAGTATGTCGAAGAAGATTTGCTTCATTGTTTTGGCGTCCCAGAAGTAGTGGTGTCAGACAATGGAGTCCAGTTTAAATCACATGCTTTCAACAACCTTTTAAAAAAGTATAATATCGTCCACTTATATACGGCGGTATACGCTCCACAGGGAAACGCATCCGAACGAGTGAATAGGTCTGTAATCGCCGCAATAAAAGCATATATAAGTCCAAGCCAGAATACCTGGGATGAGCAGCTAAGCAAAATTTGTTGTTCACTTCGTTCTAGCTGGCACTCAGCAACCAAAAGCACCCCCTATAAATTAACTTTTGGTCAAAACATGATCACTAACGGATCAACGTTCAAACTATTAAAAAACCTTGAAATGTTAGAAGATCGGTCAGTGTATTTTAACAGGGAAAATAGCTTTAACATAGAACGCGAAAAGGCAATAACCACAATGCGCAAACAGCATCAACGCAACGAAAATACATATAATTTGCGAGCGCGTGAGGTATCATTCGCTGTAGGTCAAGAGGTCTATCGACGCAACTTTTCCCAAAGCAATTTCTCGATGGGATACAATGCGAAACTCGCTCCAAGCTTTATAAAATCTCGAATAAGGCGTAAGTTAGGAGATAGCTATTACAAATTAGAAGACTTAAATGGTCACTTTGTAGGAAAATTCCATGCAAAAGACATTAAGCAATGAAGCCTGTTTATTTCATTTTTTTCATTTCCGCTCCAAGCGTGGATCACACTATTTAAGGTTTCCTGCTTAAAGTGTGATCTTGGTGGGGGGTTTTTGTAGGGGCGCTTGTCGCTACAAATAATTCAGACTTCCGCCTAAAAGTATGCACCAGTAGTCGACAACACTTTGGTTTTAGTTTAAGTAGTAGATTGCGAAAACTTGAAATAGTAGTAGATGAAGCTTTAAAAATATCCGAAAGATAAATATATAAAGAAAATAAAACGCTTGCTCCTGCTTATTCTGGCGAAACTACAAAATGGAATATGATTTTTATATTTTTTTAGTATCGATAAAGCTTGTTCCATTGTCAACATAACAGGGTTGAAATATGCATTGGTAAAATTGCCGCGTCATTTTGGGCTTGGGGAAAAGGCGCCAAAAAAAGGTTTCCTGGTCAGGGTCAAGCCTGAGCTCTGCTTAATAGCCAGTCAATCCTGATACCAGACAGAACATTCTGCAAGGTGTACGAGCGAGTACCGACCCCAAAAACAAAAGGAAATTTTTGCATGCAAACAGCTGATCTTCGTTCTAATTTGCCATTGCACCGCTCTCGACTTCAAGCAACATTCCAGTTGTTTCGAGAGACGCGGAGCGGGCAGAAGCCCAGCTGGCCCGGGCTAAAATACGTAGAAATCCCTAAAACCTTTTTTTGTGAAACCAGTGGACGGGTATAAAAAATGCACTAGAATCGAAGAGTCCCAGTGCTGAAAAATAAAAGGAAAGACCTTAAAATAAATTTGAGAGCCAAAAAAGGAGACGAATAACCAAAAGATACGAAAAAAAAAATGGAAAAACTCTAATCTTTGCCCTTTTGGCAAGTCCAGCTTCTTATTATTTTTAATGGCTTGATCCAGTTACGTCCCTTATGTTAAATAACCGAGTAATTTCTTGCTATTGTAATTAATTTAAAAAGTGTCAAAAGAAAGAAAAGAAATTAACATATAACATAATTATAAATAGTACACTGAAAAAAAATAGTGAGAATGAGGACAGAGCAATAATTATTATGAAGTCAAAAAGTGTGATATACTAAACCTACAAAACAACAATCAAAAAAAAAACAAAAACCATGAACCGCGATCAGATCATCAATTAAATAACTATACAGTGCAAATAACAGTGTAGAACACACACGCCTACGCATTCCCCCTTTTCAGTATCCACCTCGAAAGCGCTTTCGTCGATGGACAGTTAAAGTGGTAAGTGATAATGCATACTAGGTTAGGTTAGGTTATATCGGCCGGCCCCCAAATGGGGGCCTCACATAGATCAGTATGATCCTTAGTGCGGCCGGATAAGTGATGGAGGCTGTTAATTTCTTGGTTTAATTATCCCAGTCTGGTATGCTGGTTAGTTTGGCAAAAGCCAGGAGTTTTTGGGGTGCCAGGCCCGCTGGTTCTTCCAGTGATGCAAGCAGGGGGCGTCCAACTTTGTTGCGTTTTCGTCAATGCCGATTTTCCAATCTTCATGACCCATTAGAGTGGGCGTTCTGGAGAAGTTGTTTATTGGGGTCATATAGTCCGTGCTATTGAATGATTTTTCTCCTACTTCGCTGTGCCCATAATTTGCGAAGGCCATATGTCCCGTAGCACAAAGACGTTGCGCGGTCTATTGTGCTAGTAGTTTGGCCTGTATGTCGATTGGGAGAACTCCGAGTATCACTTCCAGGGCCTTTGTTGGAGTAGATCTCAGTGCCCCAGTAATGCACATCAGTGCACGTCTTTGTACCCTTTCCATTGTTAGGAGGTATGTGGCTCTTACTCTTCTGCAGCTCAATAGATTGCATATCCAAGAGTTTACAGCTTCGTGGGTTTCTGCGGCTCTCAGGCTCCGCATGATCGCTTCCGTAGATACATTGTTGAATGTACCTGAGATGTCCAGGAACGCTCCTAAGGCAAATTCCTTGTGGTGTAGGGCTTTTTCGATGGTGATTTCCCTTTTGTGTAGGCGTATTGGTTGGATTCTACGAGTCGGTCCATGCCTCCTCTTATGTGTAGATCCAGAAGTTTCTCGAAGGTTTTTAGCAGCAAGGAGGTGAGACTTATCGGTCTGTCGTCTTTCGGCTGCATATGACTGCATTTTCCTGCTTTTGGCACGAACACAACACGTGCTGTCCTCCAGGGTACCGGTACATATCCCTGCCTCAGACATGCTTTGAATATCGATTCCAGCGATGGAGTGACCTTTTCTTTGGTCTTCTGTAGCATGGCTGGACTTACACCATCTAGGCCAGGGGATTTGTAACTCTCAAATGAGTCTATGGCCCACTGGATTTTGTGTGGTATGATTATATTCCCAGGTACGTCGGACACTGGGTTCGTGTGCATTGGTTGTTGCGGATCGAGTACATCTGTGCATCCGGGGAGGTGCTCGCTTAGAAGGGCATTAGTCGCTTCCCTGCTGCTACTCGTCCATTGGCCATCGCTGGTTCTTAGTTGGCTCTGAATTGCCGGTTGGCTCGACAGAAGCTTCCTAAGCATGGCGGTTTCCGTGACCTTCGCTATGCCAGAGCAGAACGAACTCCAGGAGTTCCTTTTGGCTGTCTGGACCTTTTTCATAAAGTTGCGGAGCCTTGTTCTGTATTCGTCCCATACAAAATCTTCATTCGCTTGTTTCGCCAGTTTGAAGATTTCTTGTAGGTCGGTGCGTTGTGCCTTCAATAGTGGGTTCCACCAGGGTTTCCTTCTTACAATTGACGCTTTGCACGCTGCGTTGAAGGCCGAGGATTTTTGTCACTTTGCACTCGAGTTGAACTTTGAACTGGATATACGAGGGTCGTTTGATAAGTCCGTGACTTTTTGAATAAAATATATTTTTTTCGTCAAAGAAGCGTTTTATTTCTCAACATAATCTCCTTTTAGCTCTATACATTTAGTCCAGCGTTTTTCCAATTTTTTTATTCCTTCCAAATAATAGGTTTTCTCAAGGCCCTCAAAATAGTCGTTTGTTTCTGTGATGACCTCTTCATTTGACCCGAATCTCTTACCGCCGAGCCATTTCTTCATGTTTGGAAACAAAAAATAGTCACAGGGGGCTAAATCTGGAGAATATGCTGGATGGGGTAGCAGTTCGTAGCCCAATTTATGAAATTTTGCCATGCTGACTACACACGTGTGCACCCGTGCATTGTCCTGATGGAACAGCACTTTTTTTTTCGCCAAATGCGGTCGTTTCTGCTTCAAATCAATATCGAATCTGTCCAAAAGCTCTGAATAATATTCGCCGGTGATCGTTTTACCCTTTTCAAGGTAATCGATGTGAATGATACCTTGTGCATCCCAAAAAACTGTGGCCATGACCTTGTTGGCCGACAGACCCACCTTGGCCTTCTTTGGTGCACGTTCACCCGGAGAAACCCACTGTCTTGATTGTTCTTTGGTCTCTGGTGTGGTGTGGTGGATCCATGTTTCGTCTACGGTAACGAAACGGCGCAAAAATTCGTTTGGATTGCGGTTGAACATCGCCAAACACTCCTTTGAAATGGTCACACGGTTGCGCTTATGGTCGTGTGTGAGCAATCGCGGCACCCATCGCGCGGAAAGCTTTTTCATGTCCAAATATTCATGTAAAATGTGATGTACCCGTTCAGTTGAGATGCCTACAGCCTCAGCTACCTCACGCACTTTCATTCTCCGATCATCCAATATCATTCCATGGATTTTGTCGACGATTTCTGGCATGACGACCTCTTTTGGGCGACCTGAACGTTCGGCATCACTTGTACTGGTACGACCACAACGGAACTCAGTAAACCATTTCTTAACCATTGAAATTGATGGTGCAGAGTCCCCATAATATTTATCAAGTCTTTCCTTGGTTTCGGTGATGGATTTTTTACGCAAAAAATAATGCTTAATTAGCACACGAAATTCACTTTTTTCCATTTTCGTTAAAATTCACGAGATCGTCTGCTTTCAATGCCTATAAAACGCAAACTAAGAAACGCAGCTTTCTCAAAATTTTACAGTCAGCTGTTAATCGATAACTGCTGACAGGAGCAGTGTTGTATTTAGAGCAGGTGCGCGGCAAATACAAAAAGTCACGGACTTATCAAACGACCCTCGTACCTGTGATCAGAGAAGGAAGGTTTGCTGAGAACCCTCCACTCCGTGACTTCGGTATTTGTTCCAGACGCGAGTGTTAAATCTATAACGCTTGATGAGATGGGACCCACGTAGGTGGGTTCCTCTCCCCTGTTAGCGATCTTATGATTATATTTAAGAATGAAGTCTAGAAGCGACTCACCCCTATTGTTTACGTGCTTGTAGCCCCATAGGGTGTGGTGGGCCGTTGGCGTTGGCGCCCATCACCAGGGGTTGCCTCTTCTGGCTCACCTCCTGTATCAGACGCTCCGTCTCTTCTGTCGGCGATTCCCTGTCCTGCGCTAGATAGCATGACGCCATTAGGAGTGGTTCGTCCCTGCAACCCTCTAGCGCTATCACCGTGATGTCGTCAGTGCTGTAATTGGACATAAGATAAGATGCCTTTACTTACAAGAATTGCAGTTCTACGGAGCTCCGCCGACGCCAACTTGCTCTTATGGAGGTTTAGCTGAAGGATCCGTAGCTTTATGGCTATTTTCAGATTCCTTCTGCTTGGATGGGTTGGCTATGATAGTCAGGTCACCATCCTCCTCCGTTTCGTCATCAATGTCGAGGCTGTTGGCCGCGTCGGTCAAGCCTTCGAGGTCTTTTTCCACCTCGCCGGCCTCCAGCGTGTTGGCGTTGGCATCGTTCGGGTGGCGCTTCTTGAGTCGTAGGTATACATTACCTACTCCCCACGCCATCTTCCCGAACCTCGGGTACAGCAGATCCTCGGCCTCCTTATTGATCTGGAGGACCATCTGTTGGCCGTTGCCTTCCGGCTTGCCAACGTTTAGTACCGTCCAGTCAGCTGTAGGCACGTCCGGATTCTGCCATCGGAGCAGTTTGAGCGCCTGTTCCTTAGGTACGACCCTTGGGAAGAGTACCTTCGCTTTTGGTACTGACGGAATACAGGTTCTGTCAACTACCTCCAGCTTAGCACCTTCCCAGGGAGCGTCCATCTTGGCTACAGTCTCGGTGAACCACTTCAGGGTGAGGTCATCCTTACAGCTCAATATCTTTACCCCGTTGAGCCACCGCGCTACGTCAAAGATGGTAGGCTGTGACTCTGGCTCCTCCATTCTTTTGAATAGGGCGTCCAACAGCCTCAGCTCTACCATCTTCCACTTCGCAGGTGTCATTTTGCCGTTGGGGTTACTGCGGTCGATGAGCGTGACGACTAGGTGCCGTCGCGCCACATCGCTAGCTGTCTCTCTTTTCGGCAGTGGCTTTCTGGGGGCTTTCTCTACCTTCTGTCGCGGCCGCTTGCTCGCGGGCACATCCGCCTTGTCTTGGTCTTCAGACCGGCTGCCTTCTAATGAGCAGCAACTCCTCGACCTTGTTGGCATATTGGCTGAAGTGGCCTTTATTGCCAATTTGCCCTCGAAATGTTTTCGTCCTTCTTCGATCCTCTCCTCGGCCCACTCCAGCTTTTTCCTCTCCTCAGGGGTGAGTTTGTTGCTGCCAGCGAGCCGAGATTTGATTTTTAAGGCCGCGTTGTACTGAGCTTTGGCTCTCAAGCCCTTCTTTGTCTTTTTGGGCCCTTCCCTACTAGGGGAGGTGGAACCCTTGACAGGGGAGCGCAGGAGGCTTTCTTCCATCTCAGCGCTGATATCGTTGCCTTGAGGTTCGCTGTCCGAGTCTGCATGGACTCTGGTACCGCGCCGCATCTTGGAATTTTTTTATAGTTGCTGTTGTGGCAGTAGTAATGCAACTGTCCTGGCCTGCTCCCACCAGTACAGAGGTGTGACCGCTGGCGACACGTAGAGGAGTTTTCACCCCCCCGTGCCCGCCGGTGGTAGCAGTCACGCCTTCCACCGACGTTTGGGCTGACATCCCAGCCCGAGTTAACCCAGTTGTTGGCTCCATCTACTTCTTCATACTTGGTTAATTTTGTTCTTGGGAACCACTCCATAGCATTTTAGGCCTATCTGCCAGGCACCTCTGACCATGGCTCCGGACACAGCAGCACCAGACTTTGATTGTCCGCATGTTGTTGCGCCCTTGCCTTAGCTGGGCCGTGTATTGGCCCAAGCAACAGGACAGTGCCTGACTCTGAAGTTTGAGTTAATACACAGTCCATTGCCCTGCCGGCACCCTCGTGGAGGGTTCAGTTAGAGGATTTGTGCTAGCCTTACGCATATATATATTTCACATATTATTATTCCTCAACAGCCTTATTCTCGCATTTTTCTCCTTTTTTTAATACTAGATGTATTGGTTAGACATAGTATTAGATAATAATGAATAAATGTTAAACAAGAATATGAAATCTTGCTAGAATTATTTGATAGGGTCATGCCTAATGAAAGCAAGGTAGGGAACTAGATAGTCGACTCGATCTTTGGAACCATTTGTGGACATCACATCAACAAAGCGGACGAAATGGTCATGGTAGGGCGGGCAAACGAAACAGCTGAGCAACAACACCTGCCAGCTGAACAGGATCGAGCCGATTCAGTTTACTCATCTTCTATTTTCCTTTTCTTCTCCTCTTATCTATTTCTATTCTATCCTCTTTGTCACTTCGCCTATGCATTTGGATTTGAATATAAGCAACCAAGCACGCGAATTCAAGTAATATTTTTGTAAACACAGCCAGCATATACTTTCAGCACATTTAATTGTGTAACCCCCCCATATCTCCCAGAAGAAGCGTAGCCGGCTTTATCGCGTGCAGTGCCAGAAAGTATCGACCATCCGCGGGTTAAGAAATATATAAAATTGATATATCTTCGTAAAATGTTACAAGAGTTCGACTGGTCTTACATATACAATATTTCGATAAATATCAGAAACTGATATTTAGAAATATTATAAGATGTACGAGGTGTTCAAAAAGTAAGGTGACCTTTGAAAATTCGCGGGCAATGTACTATCGATTATCAATTTTTTTGTTGTTATTTTGTTATGTTGGTACACTCTTCCCGAACATCTGTTCCAAGATTAAAGTGAATGGCATTTTTTGTTTAGTTGTGAGAGGCGTAAAGGTTATAGGTGTTTTGCGTGCTGGGCGATTTTTTTCTAAATTTTAACCAAAAGAACCGTCGCATGAGCATCGCTCAAGAGCTGTAGAATGACGTCAACGATAACCCAAATTTACTCAAAAGGATCATAACTGGTGACGAATTATGGGTATATGGTTATGATATTGAAACCAAAGCCCAATCGTCCCAATGGAAGAGCCCAGGTGAGCCAAGACCGAAAAAAGTACGCCAAGTTCGATCAAATGTCAAAGTTTTGCTGTTTTCTTCGATTACCATGGCGCGGTGCATCAGGAGTTCTTACCATATGGTCGTACGGTCAATAAACAGTATTATCTTGAAGTTATGCGCTGTTTGCGAGAAGCAATACTAAGAAAAAACGATAATGCCCCTGCTCACTCATCTTTGCTTGTGAGATATTTTTTGGCCAAAAACAACACCACAATCATGCCTCACCCATCATATTTACCGGATTTGGCCCCATGTGACTTTTTCTTGTTCCCAAAACTAAAGAGACCTCTGAAAGGAAGGAGATTTGCAACGATTGAGGAGATAAAGACTGCATCTCTGGAAGAGCTCAAGCCTATACCCAAAAGTGCTTATGGGAAGTGCTTTAAGGATTGGAAAAACCGTTAGCATAAGTGTATTGATCTGAGGGGGATTACTTTGAAGGGGACAACATAAATATTGATAAATAAATAAATTTTTTTTTTCTTAAAAATACAAAGTCACCTTACTTTTTGAACACACCTCGTATTTCAAAACTTAATCTTAGGGCTACTAAACTTCCTCTCTTCACAGCCAATAATATTTATTTATCTTTGCTTTACCTTTACCTTACAATGATATTAATAATGTATAAATAATTTCTTTTCAATAAAAAGACTCTCTCTTAGGTACATATTTAGTTTATTACATTTGTTTGTTAATAACTTTATTAAGTTTATAGTTTCGGGACTTATTCCAGCTCCACTTTCACTTATCTTCCGTTTCATATCGCCAGACAAAATTCCGTTCATAACATGCTTAGCAGCGTGTACAAATTTGTCGAAAAAAATTTTGTTGGATATAGTTGGAAAGCGCGAAGTGGTTAAGGAGTGAGGTGTGCGTGTTTATTCTAAGTTTCGCGTCGTACATTGTCCGCGCTGCTGCTGCTGTCATTCTAGTGTCCTTCAACTTGCCACACGAAAGAGCATCGGCCCATGCTGCCCCCAGAGTCCTCGAATAACTTTGACTGCAGCGGGCCCACACCACCTTTCCTTTTTACACTCTGAATCAAAATGGAGCCGAAACCCACCCCATCCTCAGCTCTGGTAATGATTGAATGAAAGGCTAAAAGGGATTTCAGCAATTTCAAGTTGTGCATTAAATTGCGACGCCCTTCCTCCCCACACACACACACCCATATGCACAACACACAAACGTACATGAGTTTATAAGTGTGACTGTTGTATATCCTATAGATTCCAAACCTCAAACAAGGACGTTTCAAAGCAAAAGTTTTGAAGCCCAGGCATAACCTAAGAGAGGGCATGGGTAGGAATAGGCGAAGTGGCGAATATATTATGTATTACATAAGCCGTACAAACTGAGAGCAAGCAACGCAGTAATGCAATTTATGGCTGCGGACATACTCTCTATCCTGCCCGGACGCTGTTCTCTGCATTACTTTGCTCTAATTCTGTCTCTGCTACTGCTACTGGTGGCGCAACAAACGTTGTCATTGTGTTGTTGCTGTCGACTATAGCCGGGCGCACTTTGGTGAATTGATTTCTCGCCCGACTCACTGCGCATGCCGGGCACAGCAGCTGCTCAGCTCAGCTCTTAACAGATACAATTAATCATGGAGCTGCTGGTATATACTACCTCCTGTATATATATATTATACATATTGCCTGTCTATATAAAGTGGTTGAGTATTCGGCACAGCTTCTCTGCTTCCTGCATCTGGCATCATTTTCCAGGCTACTTTTCGGGAAACTGCAGCTACCAGAGAGCATATATGAGCTTTACATGGGCATATTTTGCGTGGCTCTCGCTGCGGATTATGCTAGGTATTCTAAACCAGCCCTAAGCGCTTAATGCGGATTTAAAAACCTTTGTATCTGAAGGGGATTACTTTGAAGGGGACAACGTAAATATTGCTAAATAAACAAATATTTTTTCTTAAAAATACAAAGTTGCCTTACTTTTTGAACTCACCTCGTATAATGATAATCAACATAATTTCATTTACATTATTTTTATTTCTGAAACGTGTACTTCCCTAAACACACTTTTCATATAAAAAATTAAATTTGTATAATTTCTTATCTCTTTACACATGTTTTAAATTCTTTTGTAGTTCCTTTATCACATTTTTTCTTTTGTTTTCTCTTTCGACCCCCGCCATAACATTTCTCTTTTGTTATAGTGCGGTCTTTGCTTTCTTCACAGAGTTCTGCATTAATTTAACATTCGTTTTGTTCGTCGTCACAACTCTCCCTCTGGAGCATCAGATCCATCGTCCATCTCTATCTTCATAAATAATTTTATTAATTGGCAAAAGTTCTTAAAAAATTATGCTAATATTTGTATGTTCGCTTGCTTGTTAAGGATTTTAAAACGTATCTATCTCCATCTAATATTTGTATTTTGGATCTAGCTTAGTTTGGTAACTCTGCATGTTTTTTAGCAGCACGTGGTCACCTACTTTATGTTTTATACGTTTTGCTTTGTTGCTATCAAACCTGTTTATGTCGTATTGCATTATTCTTCATATTTTGAGTAGCTTGTGTTCTTATACTTTCTCTGTTTATCTCATTATCATAATCTGCATTTACTGGCAGTAAACCAAAAGGCCTGACTTATTTGCCAATTAGCAACTCGCTTCTACAGCAATCAAATGGAAAATTATCTTTTTAGAATCGACCTTGATCCGTTTTACTCGTGAGGGTAAACCAAAATGATTTTAAGGCTTTTATGCTTTCTGTATCTATGTTAAGTGTATGGTAAAAATAAACAAAAATTTGTGAATGCATCTATTAAGGCGATGACATATTCTTTTAAGTCATTATTACCACTCATTTTGCCTGTAATGTCAATATGTACAGTGTGCCACGGTATGTCCCCTTAAGGAATAGATTGTAGCTTTACCTGTACTTTACCAACTGGCGTCTTGGACAGCTTACATGTGATACAGTTCTCTACATATCGACTCACATATTTAGATATGTTTTCGAGCCAATAATAACTATAAACCTTGTCTAATTTCTTTTCCCATCCCAGGTGCATTACAGATTCATTTACGTCATTTATAACTGCCCACCTGAAAGCTCTAGGGAATACTTCCAAGCAATTACCATTCCTCCGTATTTTTCTATGTATTATTACTTTCCTCAATTTATAAGTTCTAAATTGCCAGGTAGTTCACAGTTTTGTAATTTATTCAAAATATCTAAAATCATAGTCTCGCTGTTGTTCTGAAATTAACCAGCTATCAGTGACCTTGGTCAAATTGATTCGCACTTCAATTATTTTAGTCTGGCTATTCGGTTGGACGTTGAATACAAAGAATGTATTAACAAGTGGTCCAAACGACACCAAGCCGATGCTTGTTGCGCGCGTAACCCAGACGAAGACCACCTCCCGCCTGACCGACCGAGAGGCACCGTCGCATAACGTACGACACGGAAACGCGGTAAAAATGCGAGTAGAAACGCGAGAGAAAAACGAGAGCAACAGTCGAGCGGCACTCGACAGTGGGATACCCTTGGACGTATGTTGCCATAAAAAGTATTTAAATGTATAATACTAATCGCAAGCTACAAATTAATCATAACACTGCAGTGCGCAGCCACCTTGCTTCAATTTCGATACGTTGCCATTTTCCTAGCGCGCGAAAGAGTTCAAAAATCGGTGTGAGCAGTATATATCGGAATTACTTTATAAATTTTGAATTGGCCAATATCGATAACTTTCAATATATCGAGTAATCAAAATTAATATTTATTTGACTGCATTTTATGGTTTTGTATTTTTTATTAACCCTAAAATATGAATTATTAAATAATAATCATAGCTGCACGTACGCATATTATGAATATGGACACATGCATGCAGCTGCTTGCATACATTCATATTCATCTATACGCCACCTATTGGTTGAGTGTTAGCATATATTTATGCGCATGTATTTTCGGTAATTGACATGTGCATGGAAAAGAAGAGTCGAGAAGCGTTTCTCGAGAAGCGTTACCGAAAATACATGTGCATAAATATATGCTAACACTCAACCAATAGGTGGCGTATGTCCTTTTTTTTCATGCACAAGTAATTTAGTTCTGACGTCATCGACAACTTCTTTGCTGGTCGAAGGGTCGAACTGGTTTATCTAATAACTTCAGTGTTTATTGTCCGATCGGATTGCAATTTAGAGGATAAGTTCATATAGTATTTATCTCTATATATGCTAAAGCAGAACGTTAAGAAATGAGTACTTCGAATGTAAATAGCAAAGTAAACAAAATTGGCGGTTTGCGGGGGCGGTAGGCGTGTTTTTCCAAATTGAAAATAAACTTGATTTGCGT
The DNA here is from genome assembly GCA_018904035.1 of Zaprionus ornatus. Taxonomy (NCBI): domain Eukaryota; kingdom Metazoa; phylum Arthropoda; class Insecta; order Diptera; family Drosophilidae; genus Zaprionus; species Zaprionus ornatus. Next base: position 49,772 of record JAEIFZ010000277.1, on the reverse strand, counting down.
ATGGTATACAGGAATCTTCATGCTAAATTTGGTGTCCGTAGCATTTGTAATAGCTGAGATCGACGCGTTCATCCAGACGGACAGACAGACGGACATGGCTCAATCGACTCGGCTATTGATCCTGAGCAAGAATATATATACTTTATGGGGTCTCCGACGCCTCCTTTTGCCTGTTACATACATTTGCACAAAGTTAGTATACCCTTTTTTGACCATTTTTAATGGTCCAAGGGTATAAAAATTAACGCGATAGGGAATAAAAAGTCGAATAGAGGATACACGCGACATGCAAGTAAAAAATGAAAATTAAGAAAAAGAAGATAGAATGGCAAGGAAGATACTATTACTAATTAATACTAATACTAATTACGTGCTAGATAGACAAGAATTAAAGACTTCATAGCAGCGATAGAGTTAGTGCTAGCTGTGACGTGTTGAAGTTTATTGTAGTCCGAACATAATACCCTGAACGGATCGTGCAGTGAATAGTTCGATCTACAATATGGAAGAATTAGTGGAAGGTAATTACGTGTAGTTCTGCAAGGGACAGAGAAGTGTAGCTGCCTTACCAGGGCCTCACTGTCAATGTCACCTTGCATAAGGTTGTTAATAAATAAGACGCCTAGCATGGTTCTGCGATTGGTAAGGGAAGGCAGGTTTAATAATAGAAGTCTATTAGTATAGGAAGGCAGTCTTAAATTTTCATCCCAGTTAAGGCCACGTAAGGCAAAAAGTAAAAAGTTCTTCTGTACAGATTCGATGCGTTCCTTATGAATAGTGTACTGGGGACACCATACGCATGACCCGTATTCGAGAATGGGACGAACAAGTGAGATGTAGAGGGTCTTTGTAAGATAAGGATCGTCAAATTCCTTAGACCATCTCTTAATAAAGCCTAAGACACCCATGGCTTTATTGACCATATTAGAAATATGATTGGAAAACTTAAGTTTTCGGTCCAAAAGAACCCCCAAATCATCAACTAGGGTGATTCTTTCCAAGGCACAACCACAAAGAGTATAAGAAGCATACTTTGGACTGGCTCGAGAGAATGTCATCAGCTTGCATTTAGAGCTGTTCAGGTTTAAAAAATTGGCACAACACCAAGAATAAAAACTATTTAGGTCGGCTTGTAAGAATGAGTGACAGTGGTCGTCATTAAATTGGTAACAAAGCTTTACATCATCCGCATACATGAGACTACGGGAGTTACGTATGACCAAAGGAAGGTCATTGATGAAAAGCGTAAAAAGTAGGGGACCGAGGTAACTCCCTTGAGGAACACCAGATCTGGCATGAAGTCGGTTTGAAAGGGTGGTTTTAAAGAGGACTCTTTGAGTTCTGTCAGTCAGATAGCTAACAATCCAACTAAGTATTTTTGGTGAAAAACCTAGAAGGTCAAGCTTATGGGCCAGAAGGGAATTATTCACTGAGTCAAAAGCTTTACTGAAATCAGTATAAATAACATCAGTTTAAAGATTTTCCTGAAATCCTTTTACCACAAAGGATGTCACCTCAAGTAAAATTGTCGTAGTTGAACGACGCTTTATAAATCCGTGTTAAAAAGGAGAAATAACGGACCTACAGGAATTTTGCAATTGAGGAGTTATAACATTCTCGAAAAATTTAGGTATAGCCGACAATTTAGAGATACCTATATAATTGCTTGCATCAGACTTGCTGCCCTTTTTAAGAAGGGGAATAATAAAAGATTCTTTCCAAATAGAAGGAAAGAGTGAAGTTTCAGCGAAAATAGTTTGAGCAATGGCTTACTTAAGGAGTTGGCACAGAACCGAAGTATACAAGCGGGAACACCGTCAGGGCCTAGTGAAAAAACTGGCTTAACTAAATAAAGATCCTTGACAAGTGAGCTTTCGTTTAGAAAGGGAGAAAAGATTCCATTCGAACTTGGAATGTTGTATGGATAAAAGTGAGTGTGATGTGTAGAAGGTGAATAGGTCGTTTGAAAAAACTTTGCAAACAAATCGGCCATGGTTTGGTCGGTATCCGCACAAGCATTTTCAAACGTTAATTTCGTTGGAAATGCGGTAAACTTACGCTTCGTGTTAACAAAACTATAAAACTGTTTGGGGTTCTGAATAAACTGAACCTTGCAACGAGTGTTTAAGACTGTAAAATCTGACCGAGAAGCGAGAAAAGGCTGAAGGCGAATTATTGTTTTTATACTTTTTAAATAGACTCGACTTTGAATTTTTTAACTGTGACAACTCTCTTGTGAACCATGGCGGCTTACTCGAGGAAGTTGAATAAAAGCACGGAACACAAATATCAAAAAATGAATTAATTGTGTTATAAAAAATATTGGTCGCTACTGAAATATCAGTAGACAAATATAGTTCCGACCAATCAAAATTGTAAATTAACAAATTTAATAAGTTAAAATCTGCTTTTCTAAAGCAGCGTACACGATTACACAGTTTTTCATGTTTATCCATACATCCGACAAACTCAAAAGTAACTTCAAGAGTGGGATGGTAAAGATCTTCAGGAAGAGAAAGTGGTTGTGTCCTGTTTAGACTCACTCTAGATGGATCGGAGACAAAGCATAAATCTAACGATCTGTTACTACAGTTTAAGATATGATTGACCTGTGACAATGACATATCAAACAGACCGTCGAAAAGATCATGTTGCCGTGAAGGCAACCGAGTATTTGAGTCAACACTTGTTGTCCAATTACAATTAGGAATATTAAAGTCCCCAAGGACTGAAAAGTGATCTCTGTCTGATAACAGATTAAATATAGTCTTTATTGCCGACAAATGTTGCAAATAAACTGATAACTCCGATGACGGCGGAATATAAGAACAGGTTATATAATGAAAGAAACCGTGGAAGTGTAATTTTACACAGAGTAATTCAATAGCAGATTGAATCTCCGGTTGTAAAAGTTCCGAATTGATGGTGGAATCAACTGCAATAAGAACTCCACCACCACGACGGTCAGGTCGATCACACCTGTAGGTTGTGAACTTATTTGGAGAGACTTCGGAGTTAAGAATCTCCGGCTTTAACCAAGTCTCAGTAAACACAACAATTTGAGAAGAAAAAGAGAGACTGTTTAAATATAAAGTTGAAAGTTTAGTAGAAAGACCTCTAACATTTTGATATGAAAGAGTTAAGAAGCTTGTTAGTTTTTTTTGCTCGGATTTTTTTTGGCAGATGCTAAAGAAGGCAAAGGAAGTATAATCGGTGGACGATTTTTTTTCTTCTTTGCTTCGAACTCTTTAAAAATTACGTGTTCCGGCCAAAATTGTGCGGAACATATAATGCCAAAGAGTTCGTTGGGGACACTTATTTTGACGGACGATATGTCCCTCTCATAAGAAAACTTAAATTTTTCCACTTTTATATCCAAGGATTGAATTTTTGCTTGAATATAAGCAGTAACATCGTTTGATGTGAGTTCAGGGGCAAGCCTCGAAACAAAAATTTGTTTCTTTTGTGGAACACCTACAAGCTTTTTTGGCGCCTCCGGTATAATACCAGAGCAGAGGTTCTCTTCTGGTAATCCAGAAATTGGACACGCCCTATAAAAATCTAATAACTGTGGCACGGGCAACGAGACCACAGCAGACATATCGGATGTTTTAGGCGTCACTGATTGCACACCCCCAATGACATTCTCTAGAAGAACCGCAGATCTCGTTACCATCGGAGGATTGATGAACGGCATCAGCGGCTGTGTCACTGGCGTACCTGGCTGGTCAATTAGAGGGAGCTGGGTGGCGCTAACAGAAGACTTCTCTACCCGTGTGGATTTCTTGCGCTTTGGGGATTCATTCAATAACTTAAGGTTATTGAAAGAAGAATCCAGCGCCGAGAACTGGTCGGAAAGTTTACGAAAACTTCCAAGCAGTTCCTTAAATCCAGTCTTCGTTTGACGCATAAACGAACACATGTTGTTCTCGACCTCCCTACACACATCGCAGCAATAACGCAAACCAGTGCGCTTGGCTAAGGCGTCAGCCGTCTGGCCAGAAAAACCGGCACACTTCGCGTGTACTACGTTGGTACATAGCCAGCACGAAATGCTTGCCTGGGCGGCAGTCACCTGCTTAAGGCAGGATTTTAGGAAACAAATTACCCCGTCCATTATAGGGGACACATACTGTAAAACGAGAAATGACAAAAAGAAAACGAACAAAACAAGAAGAGGTATGTGCGCGAGAGAAAGAAATTAGCGGCCGTAAAGGGCAGTGAGCACAGAGAGCAGAACGATTTTTATTTATTTATTTATTTATATAATGCTAAGTCACAAAGTAAATTTATAACTTAACTTAAAGCTATAGCACTGGCTGCAAAGGGCTTTGGCTAGGAGGTTTTAATCACGGGTAGTTGTGTTTGTATAATATGTTTCAGAGTTAAGTTTTTTTTTTTTTTTTTTTTTTTTGAATACATTGATAATCTATTATACATCATTACATTTGCTTATTTTTTAGTTTGTTTTTTTTTTAAATGTGGTGAAAGAATTTGGTTGATTTAAGAAAATGAATCATTTTTATAATATTAGAGTTAGTTGGATTGGAAAGGAGCGTTAGGGGGGATGTTGTTTTGAAGAATTTTGAGCGTTGGTAATTAAGAAATGGAGATGGACAGTCTATTAAGATGTGTTCTAATGTTATTGGAGAAGTAGTGTGTTGACAGTAAACACAATTGTAGTTTATAAATATTATGATTGAAGTAATGTTCATGAGTAATTTTAGTATGTCCTAGTCTTAGTCTAATAAATTTGGTTTGAATGTTTCTTAGGATTGCATCATGTTGTATGTTTTTTATATAATGGTTGTGGTTTACATTAGTATCATTTATATTTTGATACCATCTAGATGTTTGGTTAAGTCGATTTAATTTGCTTTTAAGTAGTCTTATTTTGATGACGTTGTTTAAATCCCAGGTGTTAAAGTTGTTGGTAAAGATTAGAGGAAATTTAGGTGCTAATTTAGCTTGGTAGTCGGCTAGTTCATTACCCTTTATACCTTTGTGTCCCGGTACCCAAAGTAATAATATCTTAGGGTAAAAGGACATTAACAAACTTCTTATTGTGAATGGCCTGAAGTGAAGATAGGGAGTCTGAACAAATAACAAATTTACCTAGTTTGGTTTTAATAAGTTGGATAGCTTCGTAAATTGCTATAATTTCGGCAGAATAAATTGAAGAGAAATTTTGGAGTAAACCTATTTTTAAAGTTTGATCTTCAGTAGTGATAGAAAAGGATGTTGAGTGTTGGGTCTTTGAACCATCTGTGTATATAAAAGTATGATTGGAGAATTGATTTTTAATGGTGATAAACTTTTTTGTAAAGATTATTGGATTGGTGTTTTGGGTATTAAGATTGGAAAGCTCTATGTTAATTGTATTCTTGTTTAGTTTCCAAGAAGGTTGTTTGAGTGAAATTGCAGGAGGTTGACAGACTTTAATATCTAAATCACTGCAAAAGTTTACTCCTCTATTTATTGCTGATAGGAATTTAGTTTTAGTTTTATTAAATCGCTTGTTTTTCAATTTCTTAACTATTAAGTTTAATGGAGATTCTTTACAAAAATATATGTTTTTAATTAGTTTAGCTTGTAAGAAATTTCTACGTTCGACTACTGTCTTTATTCCAGACTCCATTAAAAGATTGTTAATAGGTGTTAATGGAAATGCTCCTAGACCTATTCTGATTGCATTATTTAATATAGTTTGAATTCTTTTCAGCTGTGCATGTGCTGTATTGCCATAGATGCAAAGACCATAATCGATTTTAGATATAATTATTGATTTGATGATGGATATTAAGGTGTGTGTGTGGCAGTTGAATTTATGACTTAAAAGACATCTAATTATATTTACTGATTTAGATAGTGAAAAAGAAAGTTCGTCTAAATGTTTAGACCAATTATATTTGGTATCAAATGTTAATCCAAGTATTTTCATTTTTGAAACAGTTGGTATGAGATAGTTGTTTGTTGAAATTTTGCATTGGCAATTACGTTTCCTACAGATGTGCAGGTGTTTGCATTTATTAAGTGAGAGAGATGATCCCGTAGTAGAGCACCAATCAATGATTTTTTTTAAAATATTATCTAAGTTTGCTGTGTGTTGACGTTGGTTCTGGTTAAATTTCACGAGAATATGAAAATCGTCTGCGTAGCCTACAAATGTAAGATTTCTTTGAATGTTGATTAAGTTAGCCAGTTTATTATAAACTATAAGAAAAAGAATTACTGATATCGGTGAACCCTGGGGTATCCCGTTGTCTAATGGGAATGAGTGCGAAATATTATTAGCAACTCGGCATTTGATTTTCCTGTTTTTCATAAAATTAATAACATATACTTAGTTATGTCCTATGTTCCATTCTTGAAGCTGTGTTATAATTGCATGTATTCCAATCTTATCGAAAGCTTTATTAAAATCGAGTGAAATTATTGAAATGTGCTGCTTGTGTGATAGTGATTCCGTTATGAGGTGATCTATGCAAGCTAGATTATCTAGAACGGACCTACCTCTCTTGAAACCTACTTGGTTTTTGTGAATAAGTTTGTTTGTTGTTACAAACCACCATAACCTTTTAGCTATAATTTTGTCCAGTATTTTGGCAACACAAGGGTTAAGACTGATTGGTCTATGGTATATGAGGTGATTGAGGTTTTGTCTGAGTTTGGTTTGTCAATAGGAATTACTAGGCTGGACTTATATTGTTGTGGAATGACTATGAAATATGTTGTTGACATGTTTAAGTAGCCGTGTTTTCACAGCTAACGAGGCATTAGCTATCATTGGATAAGAAATTCGGTCGATTCCAGGTGTGTGACCTTTTAGGCTACATACTGCAGAGTCTAATTCAATTTGGGAGAGGTCAGATTCGATTTGTTGAGCTGAGCGAGACGGACATGCTATGTATGGATATGTTTTGCTGTATTTGTTATTAATAAATGTAGGAGAGAAATTTAGATCTTTGGATTGGTTAGACCAAAAATTCGCAAATGTGTTGGCTATTGTTTTATCGTTGCAGAAAGGAGAGGAAAATTCGGGGCAATTTATAATATGGATGTGTTTTCTATTGTGCAAACCACAAAATGTTCTAATATTGGACCAAATATTCCTAGATGTGGATTGCGGATTAATGGTTGATGTAAATTGTTTAACTGATTCTTTTTTGGCTATTTTGAGTTCTCTCCTAAATTTAGCTGCAGTCTTACGAAAATGGATAATGTTCTCATTGGTAATGTATTTTTTTAATTTGTTTGCCACTTGTTTTTTCTCACAATTAAGAGCTTGTAATTTTGGATTCCATCATGGGACGTTTTTATTATTTTTAATTGTTGTAGTTTGTGGAATGGTGTAGTGAGCACTTTGTAGAATGATTTTATTAATACTTGCAGGTTCTTTGTTAATGTTATTAGAAAGAGGTATAATATTATTGAAATAGTTAGTTTTAATTTGAAAGTTAAGCCAATCAGTTAAGTTTAATTTAAAAATAGGTTTACTTTTTGATGAGCTTTGTACATTAGAAGTAGAGAGTGTGATAAGGATGGGGTAGTGATCACTACCGTGTAAGTCGTTACAAATCTGCCACTGAATGAATGGAAATATATCTGGCGAACAGAAGGAAACGTCGATATAGGTATACGTATTGTGAGTAGAAAAATGAGTGGGTGATTTATCGTTTAAAACAATAAAGTTGTTATTAGTAATAAATTCGGTAGGCGTTTTACCCCTCTGGTTGTTTTTGGGGGAACCCCATAAGGAACCCCAGCTGTTAAAATCTCCCAATATAAGCATATTGGAGTTAGTATTGATAATATTAAGTAAGTTAGATTCTGTGAATGATTTAGTTGGTGGTATGTATGCTGAACTTATTTTCAGTTTTTTAATAGAGTGTGCAGTGGCGTCAAAGTCGTTTGGTAAAGTAACTGAGTAGTTTTGGATAGAGTTGTGTATTAATATCGCTGCGCCTCCATAAGTTGGAGAATAGTTGTTTGAATACAAAGTGTAATTAATAGGGATGGGTATATTGTTTAGGGAATGGAGGTGTGTTTCCTGTAGGGCTATGATTTGAGGGTGATATTTTTTTATAATAATTTGCAGTTCACTGTAATTGTTTATATAGCCACGGATATTCCATTGAATAATAATTAAGGACATTATTAGTTTAGAGAAGAAATATAGTCAACGATAGTTATTGTACAATGTGATATTTTTACAGTGATTTTGTTTGTATATGTTTTTGTGTTCTCGGTCGACTGACTGAGGTGCCCATCTTTCCAACTAGGTTGTATAGGATGCACTCCCCAGTCAGCCGGCCGAGAACACAGGATTAGAACAAAATTATTATAGACACTCCATATTATCGGAGCTGTCTATAGAATTGTCGTCAGGCATAAATTTTAATGATTTTTCAAATTTGTTTTGCGATTTTAAAGTTTTAAGTTGTCTTTTAGATAATGAGCGAGGTAAGACTTGAACTTTAGATTTTATAGAATTTGGTTTTTTGTTTGCTTCAGTAGGATTGTAACGAGATCATTTAAGTCGCTATAGTCAATGACTCTGGGGCTTAGCTTAACTAATGTTAGCTTAATGTTAACAGAAGTTAATGGTTCTGGTGAGGTACTTTTATTTAAGATTGTTTGCACAGGTGTAGTATTTTTAGATATTTCAGAGTATGTTGGACGGTCAGTTGAGTGATTTTTTTTTATATATATCATATGCCGTTTTGTTGTCAACTTGCATGTTAGTCTTAATCGCTATAATTTCTTGTTGTTTAATATATATAGGGCATTTTTTATCATTTGAGGTGTGAGTATTACTAGTTATTCTAGATGTTTTACAATTAATACGATTAATATCTTTTTGACAAGTTTCATGTATTTCATCATTTAAGTGGTAGTTATCCCCGCATGTGGCGCAGATTTTATCATTTCTACACACTTTAAATGTATGTCCAAAACGGTAACAGTTGTTGCATCGTAGAGGAGTTGGAATATATGGCCGAATTGCAGCTCTCTCATAACCAATCATAATGTGTTCTGGGAGAATCGTTGAAGAGAATGTTAAGATATGTAAACCAGTTTCCGCCAATGATCCGTCAATATTGCGCATTATTTTTTTGACGCTGGAGACATTTTGCGATTGGAGCTCTGTTTGTATTATTTCTTCAGTGATGCCGCGAAGGTTATTGCAATATATAACTCCCTTACATGAGTTAAGCGTTCGATGCTCAGAGACGGTAAATGGGATATCATTGGTGAAGTTGGACATCTTGAGTAGTTTTTCGGCTTGCATAGCTTTTTTGTTTTAACCAGAAGGTCACCACTTTTTAGTGTGCGGCAAAATAAAACTTCGCCATCACAAGTATAATCAATGATTTTTTTAATGGCAAATGGAGATAATTTGAATTGTGTATCGGTATCATTATTTCTTGATATGACAATGAACTTAGAACTTATTGTATTCGTTGATTGTTTTTGAGATAGCAACGTTGTCCACATTGCCTTTTGGCGATCGGGGGGACCCCTCTCACCCATCGTTTCGCGATTTACAGTTATTTTGTTCTACTTCACTTCACTTCTTTCTTTGTTGGCACAGGCAAGTAGACAGCTTAACTGTAAACACTGTTTTGTGACACTTGTGGGAGCTAGTGAAAAAGACAACCGTTCACCTTGAGATCACAATTGAGACTGAGCAGAAAGATAAAGCAACAACAGTGCAGCAAAGAGAGCGGCAAAGCGTGAAAGCTGCTTAGGCGCACTCAAAGAATTAGGAGAGATAAGGAGAGAGAGCTATAGCGGTGAACTACAAGAACATCGCTTACCTAAATTAAGAAGACAAAAACAAAACACTAGACAAGCAGAACCAATGCACAACAAATGTAAAATTAGCAAACAAAGTTTAGTTTGACTAATCTATCAGGCATGCACACGCGTCGTGAACGGGCTAGCAAAAGGAGATATTTAAATTTAGATATTTAACCAAAACACCGGTTGTTTTGAATTCAAATCGAAATAAGATCGAAGCGCACAAAAAAACACGTCCGTTCACTGTGAAAGTAAAAGAAAAAATGTATCTGAAAATTTTGGAACAAACTGTCTGAAATAAGAAGCTAAATCTATGAATTGATCGCAGCTGAGATACAGATTATGGAAGTGGAAGATCTATAAGTGCTCTAATTTTACGCCCATTTGGCCTGATTTCTCCGTTACTTATTTCGTAACCTAAATACCATAGTTACATAGTAAAGAAATTTACTCATTCGGCTCTATAAATTTGAAATTTAATGGCATCCATAGTTACCCCAAAACCTTGGCCTAGGATTTCCCGGCCAATCAATACATCATGTTTCAAAAACTTACCCATAACTACATGCAACAAAATCTCAAAAAAGCTATATGGTTAAACATTTATATTACATAGAACTTGCTGAGCGCTAGCAATTCAATTATTACTTATGCCATAGAATCGACTCACCGAATATGCGTATTATTCCAGTCAGTGCAGCTACTGTGCAGATATCTACACGCTTCTAGGCTTTGTCGTGTCCACTTGAACGGCCTTTTTGGCAAGAGGATGCATAATGTCCAATTATAATGTCACATTTAAAGAGCTTGTTTTTATACCCTTAAACCATTAAAAATGGTCAAAAAAGGGTATACTAACTTTGTGCAAATGTATGTAACAGGCAGAAGGAGGCGTCGGAGACCCCATAAAGTATATATATTCTTGCTCAGGATCAATAGCCGAGTCGATTGAGCCATGTCCGTCTGTCTGTCCTTCTGTCCGTCTGTCTGTCTGGATGAACGCGTCGATCTCAGCTATTACAAAAGCTACGGACACCAAATTTAGCATGAAGATTTCTGTATACCATACGCAAATCAAGTTTATTTTCAATTTGGAATAACACGCCTACCGCCCCCGCAAACCGCCAATTTTGTTTACATTGCTATTTACATTCGAAGTACTCATTTCTTAACGTTCTGCTTTAGCATATATAGAGATAAATACTATATGAACTTATCCTCCAAATTGCAATCCGATCGGACAATAAACACTGAAGTTATTAGATAAACCATTTCGACCCTTCGACCAGCAAAGAAGCTGTCGATGACGTCAGAACTAAATTACTTGAGCATGAAAGAAAAGGACAAACGATGCGAGCGCGAAGCGCGAGCTGTTTCTCGACTCTTCTTTTCCATGCACATGTCAATTACCGAAAATACATGTGCATAAATATATGCTAACACTCAACCAATAGGTGGCGTATAGATGAATATGAATGTATGCAAGCAGTTGCATGCATGTGTCCATATTCATAATATTCATAATATGCGTACGTGCAGCTATGATTATTATTTAATAATTCATATTTTAGGGTCAATAAAAAATACAAAACCATAAAATGCAATCAAATATATATTAATTTTGATTACTCGATATATTGAAAGTTATCGATATTGGCCAATTCAAAATTTATAAAGTAATTCCGATATATACTGCTCACACCGATTTTTGCAGTCTTTCGCGCGCTAGGAAAATTGCGGCGATAAATTATTGGCAACGTATCGAAATTAAAGCAAGGTGGCAGCGCACTGCAGTGTTATGATTAATTTGTAGCTTGCGATTAGTATTATACATTTAAATACTTTTTATGGCAACATACGTCCAAGGGTATCCCACTGTCGAGTGCCGCTCGACTGTTGCTCTCGTTTGACCTGTCCTTCTCTACCATGGTTACTTTTCCCTTTGCTATGAACCTTCTCAAAGACGCGGAAATGCTGTCTTGAACTTCTTGCGATCCGAGCCAGTTGCATGCGCATCATTTTCTATGTTGCGTTTTTTTAAAAACGTATGCTTGTAACTTTTATTGTAGCTTGTAAAAACCCAGCGCGATAAATTATTGTCAATCTGCGCCATGCGAGCCAAAGTTACACACACAGCTATCTCCTCTTTGTGTTTCCCTTTCCATTTTGATATACGTGTAAGCTTAGTGATAATAAGGCTACCGTATTCAGCAAACCCTTTTTTGACTTTGGTCGACCGTTTAAAATGCCTAAAAATATAGCAGCAGATGTCTCAATTCGAATAAAGCGCTGTATAAACAGCTTTTTGAACTGCTCCCAAGTCATGCCAGCAAGGCATATTTAAGAAAGCCACTGCGACGCCTTTCTATCCTCCAGTTCCTTGCTAAACGCTATCACCAGGGTGCTTCCCTCAAGGGCGTTGTCGGCAAGGATAAGGTCGACGGTTTTACACCAAGATGAGGCGGCCGTTCCAGAAATATCAGGATTAAATTTTGGAAAGCTTACGTAAAATGCTCTTCCATCGGTCCCTTTGAAGTCTCCAGATTTTTAATTAAATCCATTAAGTTAAGGTTTTGCTGTTCCAATGCTGACAAATATAAATCAGTGCCATAGGTAGTGGGCAAAGCGGATCCCACTTCTGATGTCGGAGGTGTCTCATTAGAGTCAAAATTTTAAAAGATCTCTTCAACGCACGGCAAGTTCTATTCGTAATAGGGACGCGTTCCAGACTGACTTCACGAAAATATGCGTAGCCAAATTCCTATTTCAGAAGTGAGCAATATGTCTGACATTTATCGCCATCCCTCTTTTCCTAATCAGTCAGTGCCTTACGATCAGACCTTACTCAGCAGCTGAGGTGCATAAAACTTTACTTGATATTTATTTATTAAATGGTCATATATAAGAAGTTGATATGTAAAAACATTTCTTATTTAAATATAACATTCAAATGTGTATACAAATGTAACAAAATTGTGTTTTTCAAAATTTTTTTAAAATTTCTAAATTCTTTTTAATTTGTATAAGAAAAGTATTTTCATTTTAACTTAAATTATTAGTTGGTGTTAATATTTGATTTATTTGAAATAAAAAAAAATAATTTCAGTAATGAGTACTGCCTCCTTTGTTAGTAATAACTTCATAAATCCGGTCCTTAATAGAATGATACAAGGAATCGATGTATCTATGTTCAAGGAAATCTCGCTCTAAGCACGTTTAATTTCCTTATCTTCGTATTGCTTTCCCCCTTCGTATTCATGCCGTGTTAGCCAGCCCCAAACATTTTCAATTACGTTAAGATCGGGAGAATATGGGGGCCAGTTCATGTTATTAACGTTTTGACTTGAAATAAAAGACTTTACTGCTCGAGAGTTATGAATAGGATCATTGTTTTGTTGAGATCTTTTCATTTTGGAAATACGGACTACAACAATGTTTTGAAGCGATCGCCGTTCATCTTTTGATCGATAAAAATCAAGTGAATTGTTCCATAAACGTGATAGCACCCCACGCCATTATTCCCCCTTCTCGGCTGTTAAATATAGCTCATCTTTACGCAAATCGTGATAATAATATTGAAATTCATCAGGGCCATCTAAACTAAACTTTTATACCCTTGGACCATTGAAAATGGTCAAAAAAGGGTATGCTAACTTTGTGCAAATGTATGTAACGGGCAGAAGGAGGCATTGCATATGTCAATTACCAACGAGAGCAATATTGATTATTTTTTAATCTTTAGTAAATTGAGTTTATCTTTTTTTAATTAAAAATTCTGGAAATTCAGCAATTAACTTATTTACTTTTCTTATAACGACCAATAGAACAGGCAAATGAAATGCCAAAGAATGTGGAACCAAAGATATTCTTTGCTGTGCAATCAAAATAATTCCTGTATTTTAGTATACAACATCTATCAAATATGATTCCACCATTGACATTTAAACATTCTTTGAATAAATGCAAAACTATTTAACCTTAAATGGGAGTATTAAATATTTCTTGAAAACATTTCAAATAATACAATAAATAAGACTGCAAATGTTTCAAACTTTGTTTCAGTTTTCCAGCTCTCGACAGACAAATATTATTATATTATTTTAAGATACATATAATAAATTTTAGAGGAATTTTTTTCTAATTTAGTTTAGTACGACACGCATGTTACAAGTCGCCTTTGTTGCAGATTAGCGCACACGGTGTCATAAGCAGTCATCATTGTCTGTCATTAAACACGTTCAATGCGAATCGACCATTGAGGCCGTCGTAAGGGCGGTTCCTTATAAGTACGTAACCCAACATACATAAACACATATTCAGATACGTTTAACGTACATATATTGGCATTTTACGTTTGTTCTTATTGCGTGCCCTTTGGCTCAGTGTTCATTTTCTTATATTTTTTTGCGTTCTCTGGGAAGCAATTAGACAACTTTAGTTAAGGTCGCGCCGGTTTTCTTTTCTGTATGTGTATGTATGCTAGTGTGTGTGTGTGAAAATTGGCCTGTTATTGGATGAGCACTCTATACCTTTTGCGTATACCTTGGTCCAGCCCTAATGGTTAACATTGCAAGCGAGAAAGTATAAACAACAAACGAGCCTTAAAATGTGATAAACAGATGTGCCATTTGGTTGTATTTATTGCTACCAGCCGAGAACACACAATAAAGTTTTATTTATTAGCAGAAGATACAATAAAAATATTATTGTAGGTTTTTCGGGAACTGTTAACATTTGCCCAGGCCTGTTAATTAACAGCGCGCGGCAAACAACTTGGCAGGCTTGCTATATGCACGCACACCAGAGCTGGAAAACTATCGATGGTTGGAACATTCGATATTTCCGATGGTTCTTATTGAAATATTCGATACTATCACGATAGTGCTTTATTTTCTAAATAGGTGTTATACCCATTGTAAACTGAGAAAAGATTTTTTGGCTTATTTACTAAACGACTTTTATATATTTTTTTTAAAAAACAAATAACATTCTTTCATAGAATAACATATATCACATTCATTGATACAAGAGTAAAAATTTTAAAACTAAATTAAGTTAACCTAACTGGAGATCCATTTATTTTTGTTAAGCAACAATAAGAGGTCCACTGTTTTTGGATTAAGCGATGCTCTCCGATCGTTTATTACATCCTCTCCGACTCTGTTGATGTTGCTGGAACACACAAATATTTCCGCGCGCACGACTTCATGTGCGAATCATTTGGTGCACACTAAAAAAGAAGCAAATCGGTAAAATGAAGCTTACCGTCCAGAAGTCTAAGGGATTGGCTTCTTTAGGTATATGCGGCTCTGTTATGTATTGGCGCATTTGCTTGACAGCTTCAACTCGGGGATTCGTCATTGTGCTAACACCTTCTTCGAGCAAATCGAAGAAATTGTCTTCTCTTAAAGTAGCCGAAGACAATGTGTGTGAGGTTTCAAGTGCTACTAATTCCCTTTCTATTGATTTAATACCATAAGCTACATTTAACGGTAACAGAAATGCACGTTTTTTAAACCGAGGGTCAAGAAGGGTACCGACTCTTGGACTTGTACGTTCCTCATAGGGCATAAGTCGTTTTTCAATGCTTTTCAGCAAGAAGTTATGGACCGTCAAGGATTTTTCCAATTGTAAGTTTGGTTTTATTTTTTCCAAGTTCCAAAACAAGCCATATACCGCAGGAATGATTAACGATATTGTAACGTTATTGGATGATATTTGACGTGTGGCCTTATCAAATGGTTGCAGCAATAAAATCAACTCTTTAATGAAAGATAGCTGGTCAATATTTAATGGAGCTGGCGCTTTAGAAGTGCTAAGCAGTACTTTTGTAATTGCCTCGTTTATCATTACGATTCTCTCCATCATATGGTAGGCACGGTTTCACCTAGTAGGTACTTCTTGTATGATGCTGTATTTAATTGCAGTCGTTTGTGCCAACCTTAACTTACTATATGCAACACTGCTTGATTTAAAAAACGTAACGATTCGCTTGCACTTGATCATTATCTCCGAAAGCACATCCAGCGCCAAACAGTCCTCCACAACTAAATTTATAGTGTGAGCGAAACAAGGAAGATTCTTTTTCTGTAGCAATTCGCACATCTTTAGCATTGAACTTGCATTGTCAGTCGTTATTACTACGATTTTATTTAAAATGTTCCATTCATTAAAAACTACTTTGAAAGTATTAGCCATATTTTCAGCAGAATGATTCAATTGATCCAACAATGGTTTTGTTGTCAATGCAGATGAACGCAAAATAAAATCTGTTGTGACAAAATGGCACGTTCAACACTTGTCAAAATTTCATGTAACTTTGCCTTTGATTCCTCATATAAACTGCTCATGCAAAGGTTTTTCAGCGTTTTTCTGCACGGAAGAACGTACCGAGGATCTAAAAGCTTTCATAATTTTCCTGGATCTTCTACTATTGAAAACGGTTGCAAGTCGTCAGATATCAGCTCAGCCAAGGCGTTATCTAACAGTTTTTTCCTTTCTGAGGACGGAGCGTAGTTATTTGTTATAAAAGGCACTATTGAATGCGATTTCTCTGGGATATCGTCCAAGTGAATTCCAGTGTGCTGCCTTTTTAGGTGGTCAAACAAATTTGATTTATTGCCACTTGTTTTATACACTTTTGCACAATAAATGCACTTGGCAGACCGACCGTCGTTTGACTGGTCGAAGTGACCCCACGCTTTTGATTTGCCAACTTTTATTTTTTTCGCAACATGCGATTTATCCTCTTCTTTCTCCTTACCTGCAATTAAAACAAAAAGTTAATATCTATGTAAAGCGACATACATGTTATAAGTTCCACTTATCCTTGACACATGCACTTCCGACAAATTTATCCATGTTATTTCTGAAACGTCGCCAACACCACTTTTTTACCAACGCCAACGTTTTGCGCTAAAATTAAGAAAATGTGGTGATAACACTATCGTCCACTATCGAAATCAAATATTCGATAGTGGTTTGAGAAGTAAATATTCAATATATCGATACTATCGTGAGTGGTCGCCCCAGCTCTAACGCACACTCTCTCTTTCTCCCTGTTTACTCTCCCGAAATCTCAACGATCTGGCAACACATTTAACAGGGGCCGCTGTTTGGTTACGCGAATATCGGCGTCAGTGAGACCGAATATGGTATTTTAAATACTTTTTGGTATTTTTTCAGGACTGATTTTGCTCAAAAGTATTTTAATGGTATATAGGTATTGAGTAGCATTTTTCTTAGATTTTATGGTATTTTATGGTATTTTCGGTTTGGTCACACGGTAACAAATCGAATCAAATCTTTTTGTGATAATTTATTAATACAAACAAATAGTGCACATGAGTAATAAGCAAAAATATAGAGAAGAGTGGGAGACTATGCCGGAAAACTAAAAATGTCTGGGCAGGAACACAAATAAGATGGATGCGCACTGCAAAGCGTGCCAGACGGACATTTTGAGTAGGCTGGCGTCACTTAAGCAGCACGCGGCTACACAAAAACATGAAGATAATATGAAATACTTCTGTGGAAAATCAAAGGTGAGTTCTTTATATGCTTTTAAATTATATGTAAATAATAACTATTCTTCTTTCAGATTCAATCGTTTTTAAATAGTCGAACAACACTCTAGCTTTCTCTATCAAAAAGGCAGAATTTATGTTCGCTGCAGCGATTGCTGAACACAACATATCAATGAGAGCAATGGACCATATTAGCGATGTGATCAAGCATGCGTTTCCCGATAGTGCCATTGCGCAAGGGTTTAACTGCAAACGCACCAAAACAGCTTCGCTTACGTACAATGTACTGGCACCTGTGATGAAGGCGCAAGAAAATGTTATAAAATGAATTTTAAGCTTTTAATTAGTTTTAAGACTTTAAATATATATTGGAATATCGAATTGAATACGAATGCATATTGTTTTATTTTTATGTTGGACTGAAATATTATTAATCTTGTAACATTAAATAAAAAACAAACATTTTTTGCAATGGGAAAAACTTTATTTCTATATATAATAAGTCAATTATTATTTTTACGCATTACATATTATAATTTAAATTTCCCGTCGATTTATTTGTTATGGTATTTAGAGTGGTATTTTGTGAAATATGGAATAGTATCTTATAGTATATTTTTGAGACCAAATTGGTATTTTTCGTTTGGTCCGGCGCGGTCACGCTGATCGGCGTGAAAGTAAATGAACAAATAGTTTGAAGCGGCAAAACGACCGAATAAAAATTTTAGAAAAGAAAAACGCGGAAAATATAAATATATATATAAATAAAATAGTTAAAACCGGTCCGTGTTCTCCAATCTTTGTATACCCGGCACCGGCTTACTGGCTTTGTAAGTGTGTGTGCGTTTACTAAAAGAAAAGAAAAGATGGAAAAAATAAAACGTACATATGTATGTACATATAGAACTCGCCAAGTTCTGTGGCGTAAACAGACGACGTTCAATTTGGCGCAGTTTATTTAATTTGGTATTTTATTTTTTTTTGTTCTTTCGCCGGCT
This sequence comes from Zaprionus ornatus, assembly GCA_018904035.1. Taxonomy (NCBI): domain Eukaryota; kingdom Metazoa; phylum Arthropoda; class Insecta; order Diptera; family Drosophilidae; genus Zaprionus; species Zaprionus ornatus. The sequence continues at coordinate 31,444 of JAEIFZ010000277.1, read as the reverse complement.
AACTTCTTTCGATCTCTACCACACTCTGTGTTTATCTGTATATGTGTGTTTGCGTTTGTGAAATATAGGTAATTTTAAATATCCATATCCCATTGTGCTTCGTGGTCGCCTTTGAGTTCGTTTTCACCCATGATAGCAAACAAAAGGCGCTTCTTTGGCGCACAAAAGCAGAATAACAATAACAGCAAAATCAACCGGACATCCTGTAGCAGCCGCAAGTTGGCAACGTTTTCTATATAAAAACTATTATGCGGAGGTGGGTGGGGCACAACTAACACTACCAAAACAACAAAAAAAGACTACACTGTACATAGTATATATTATAATAACAGTAATATTGTTTAAGCTGATAACTGTACTTGTTGCAATATATTATTTGGAAATCTTTCTTCTTCGCTTCTATCGATAGGTCTACAGAAGATCCACCGACAAACAGCTTGGAAAGCAGCAGCAGCACTGATAGATCGCGCCAACGAGACCGCCTTTATAGGAATGGTTCAGCGGCAACAACAACAGCAGCAGCAGCAGTTGGTGCGTCAGCTACAAATAGCAACAGCAGCAACACGACGACAAGGACAGCGGCAACAGCAGCAGCCGGTGGTTCCGCAGCTAGTACTGGAGCTGGAGCTGGAATTGGTGTTGGATCAGTTGGAGGAGCAAGATCGGGAACGACGGGAGCAGTCACAGTCACATCAGGAGCATCAGCGTTGCAAGCTTTGGGCGATCGCAGTAACAACAATAACTTTTTTCAGAACACACGCGCACCGCAGTCATGGTACGAAGCTGCTACTGCGACGACAGCTCAAATCAAAAGTCCTGGTGGCGGTGGCAACGCCGTCATCTCAACAGCGGGCGGTACATTGAGCTCACCGATCAATCCACATCATCAGCATCAACATACACATCCTCATTATCATCATCATCACTACAACAAATCCACCTTGTATACAACATCACAATCCGCCCCGCACTCGCATACCATAGCAGCAGCGGCGGCGTCGGCAGCTGCATCAGCAGCGGCGGTATCGTCGACGGAGGCAGCAGCAACAACTACGACAATGTCGTCACCATCAGCATCAAGCAAATCCTCCTGCAGCACCACCGCAATGCATCGCAGTGTTGCATACGCGGGCAGTGCTGCTGGGGATAAGACGACATCGCCGGCGATACGTAATATCCCCCTGCAACACTATAATTACAAAAATAGCGGCGTTGGTGTCAGCAAACTGAATAAGTTGCTGAAAACGACAACGGCGCGCTGTGGCTCAGAGTCACCCGGTGTTGGTGGCAGTGGTAGTGGAGCTGGATCGGCAGTAGGAGGTGCGGCAGCGGCAGCAGCGACGACAAGTACTATCACAATCAATAGTTTTAGTAGTAATAGTTTAAATAATACAATAAACACGGCTACTCCAACGATGCCAATTGCAACAGGTCCGCCTACAGCAGCTTCAGCTTCAAGTGGAAGCAACAGGAGCGGTGATATTGTAAATGTTGCCGCAGCATTGGGAACAGCCGTGAATAATGGCAACTCGGCGCAAACGCAACTTGTTGAAGGCGGCGTTGGTAGCCAACGTCCGCCTCGTCATAATTTACACGGACGCAGCACAACATCGTCGAGTCGCTCGCATTCGCCAAACAGTTACAGCAGCTCCTCATCAGCGTCGTCGCATTTATCGTCACATTCGCACGGATCCAGCCCGATATCGGGTAATTGTGCTCGTGTTGTCGTTGGCGGCGCAGGAGGAGCTATCGGTAGTGCTGATTGTGGCCTCTCATCATCGTCGCGCAATTTGCAGAGCTGTGTGACAGCTACCAGTACGTGGAGCAGTAACAGCAGCATTAAACCGTTTCCACTTCAATTGAAAACTTTTTCTCTTTCCCTCTTAGGCAACTCTATAAATCCCAGTGGCGATGCCGGCGATGTCCTTGGCTGTGGTCCGAGCAGCAGCAGTAGCATCAGCTCAAGCAGTAGCAGTTCTTCCTGTTTTCCAGCGAATCCGGTGGTTTATTCCGAAAATAATCGACCGCTGGCATTACGCGTACGCAACCTGCCTGCACGTTCCTCGGACAAATCTTTAAAAGATGGTCTCTTTCACGAGTACAAAAAACACGGCAAGGTGACGTGGGTAAAAGTGGTGGCACAAAATTCAGAGCGTTATGCTCTGGTGTGTTTCAAGAAACACGACGACGTGGAGAAGGCACTTGAGGTGTCGCAAGATAAACATTTCTTTGGCTGTAAAATCGAAGTTGAACCCTATCGGGGTTACTATGTGGAGGACAATGAATTTCGTCCCTATGAAGCGGAACTAGATGAATATCATCCAAAATCGACTCGTACCCTCTTCATAGGGAATCTGGAAAAGGATATAACGGCCAGCGAGTTGCGTTTGCATTTCGAGAGTTTCGGGGAAATCATCGAGATCGATATCAAGAAGCAGGGCTTGAATGCCTATGCCTTTTGTCAGTATTCCGATATTATGTCTGTGGTGAAAGCAATGCGTAAAATGGATGGTGAACATATCGGAAATAATCGCATTAAGCTTGGCTTTGGCAAATCGATGCCCACGAATTGTGTATGGATTGATGGTGTTGGGGAAAAGGTCTGTGAATCGTTTCTGCAATCACAATTCACACGATTTGGTACTGTGACCAAAGTGAGCATCGATCGGACGCGACAATTGGCATTGATATTGTACGATCAGGTGCAGAATGCCCAGGCGGCTGTTAAGGATATGCGTGGCACCATAATGCATGGACAAAAATTGCAGGTTGACTTTGCATCGCGTGAATGTCAAGATGCCTTCTATGAAAACCAGCAGCTGCACCCACAGGCGCCGTCTACACTGTCACAGCAAACCCCGCCACAGCAGCAGCCACCACAGCAAACAAATGCGGGTAAGTTGTAGAAAAACTAAAGCATTTACACTTTACTGAATAATCTTTCCTTTCGCAGCTGCTGCCTCATCACGCTTCATTCGGTACGAGTCCTCCTTTAGTCGGCATCAGAACTCCAATGATAGTAGCTCGCCTGGAGGCGGTGGTGGCGGCGGTGGCGGCAGTACGCCTGGTAGCACTAGTGGAGCAGAAAGTGGAGCTGCTGCTGTGCTTGGCAACAATACGAGCAGCAACTCTAGCAATATCAACAGCAGCATCTCATCCAGTAATGCCAAGCCAGCACCCAGCATTGCCCCACCAATTGTTACCAACACCAGCAGCAGCAGCAAAAAGAACATGTGTGGAGGACTAATCACGGCAACATCATTGCCATCTGTGGTGGCTACAAGTTCGATGGCAATGTCTCCCGCAGCGATGGTTCAGGCAACCATGCGTGCGACGCACATTGCACGATACACTATTGACTTTGATTTCAACAATGTGAATCGTCGTGTGTGCAACAATATTGACGAGCATTCCAGTACAGCAAATAACAGCAACATGAGTAAGAGTCAGGCTCAGGATGAGGAAACGACTACGATAATCAGCGATTCACCTGTCATGGCACGTCTTGGTCCAGCGGTAAACTGCAGCAATGAGGTTACCTTGAACAACAACAACAACAGTGGAACTACTACTACTACTACTGGCAGCAACAACCTCAATCGATGGCGTTGCGGTAAGACATTAAGTGTAGATTTGCGTTCACATTCAGCCTAAAATCAACGTTTCCCATTACCAGAACTAATCGACGATTGCCCGTCCAGTGGTGATGAGGGTGTGGTCCGTCCTCGCAAGCGCATCAAAATGGATTACCCTCATCAATACCATTCCAATCCCTGTGTGGTAAGTCAAATACATGCATCTATCCCAATATTCTTTGATTAATCTTTCCTTTTTCTTCCTTTGACAGTACCTGGATCAAAATAGCGACAACAAGACGAATCCATTACCCAACTGTGATGTTATGCACGATCCACTGAATCATAAGAGTGAAATACGTCGCATTTTGATGGCTGGTAATTTCTCTGCTGCGGCACAACCACCCCCATCAGCTCAGCATCACGGCATGATGCTCAGCTGTCGTCATCCCTCGATCGATGTGGTCGCATTGTCTGCACTCTTAAATTCCTCTGCGTTTCGAAATGAAATTGTGGGTGCAAGCAGCGTGGACCAGAATCATTTAATTAATTCATCATTGGCAGCAAAACGACGTCGCGTCACATCAGGCAGCCTGCAACAAGTGAAACAACCGCAGCGTGTGCAACAGCAGCAGCAGCAATCGTCGGCTGTAAATTCTGTAACCTCCTCCGCCTGCTCCACCTCATCAGCTAACAACAGCAGTGCGCTGACACCTGGCACATTGGGAGCGTCTTCCGCCTCCACACCCAACGATGTCTATCATCATGCCTCGCGTGGTCGTGGACATCAGCATCATTCGCACGAGGCAAGGGGTGGCGAAAGCGCCGACGGATCACGTCCTGGCACGCCGCTGTGCGATGAACGGCCTGAGGTGTTGCCCACAGAGCCGCGTCGTCTGCCACCACCAAGGGAGGGTGTACCACGCATGCGTGAGGTCATGTGGTTGGCATTGCCCAAATTTGGTGTTCTGTTCTTTCAACAGCAACGCAATGATGGTGGACATAACTGCAGCTCATCGTCGAGTAATGTCTCCGGTTATCTGCAACAGTTGTCCACGACAGCAGCGCTGTTTGGTAGTGGCAGCAGCACCAACAATGGCAACAACAACTCTAGTCTTAATGTAGGCGGTGCTGGCGCTAAAATGTCCTCGTCGTGTGGCTCATTGTCAGCATCGACAACATCTAGTGGTTCAGCGTTTCTGCCCAGTCCCTCCTCTCGTTATTGGCACTCCTCCAATCATCATCACCACCAACATCAGCAGCAACAACAGCAGCAACAACAGCAGCAACAACAACAACAACAGCAGCAGCATCAGTTGCAGCCATTGCAACAACAATCGCTGTTGTCGTCCGGTCTTATGGGCAGCCCAGCACGTCCACGTTCGCTGAGCTCCAATTCAAGCGACTCAGATGTACCTAGTGGCCAGACAGAAGGCAGTCCTTCACTGGATGAACGTCTGCGCAACTTTGAGGAGAACTATGAGCGTTGGTCTGGCAGCAGCAGCAGCACGACAGCAACATCAGCGAATGCCTGCCACAGTCACGGTCACAACAGTCACAGTTATGGTCCCAGTAGTTATGGACATGGCTCGGGTAACAGCAACAGCTCAAGTGGCACTGTGTCGAGTTCCAAGGGTAATTTACGTCATAAGTTCCTTGATATCGATAAGTTGCAACCTTCGGATATTGTCAAATCTCTCTTGGCCAAGAAATCCGTGTTCGACGATGATTTTCAGCGTCTCAAGAAGAATCATTGGTATGAGCCAACGACGAGCGATTTTGTCACCGGCTCAACATCTACGGCAGGAAATGTGCGACACAGTGGACTCTGTGGCAGTGGCAATACGTCGCCAGCATTACCCAATTTGGCGACCACGAAGACAACTCACATTATTGGCATCTGCAGTACAAGCAATGCCACCAGTGGTGGCAGCAGCAGTTGCAAGACAACGCCCACGCATACGCCGCAAACATCAATGTCGCCCCATAACAGCCCATCGCCGTCACCCTCTGTGGTTAATGTTGATGTGGCCAGCAGTCTTGGTCAGCTCACTAAATCGTGTATAGTTGAAGCCACATCGAGGGCTGCAGCAACAAATGCAGCAGCGGCAGCAACATCGCTAGCAGCAACCGTAGTGGGAGTTGGAATCACCTTCAGTTCGAGTGCAGGTCCAAGTAAGGGTCTGCAGTATCCGTTTCCCAGTCACCCGCCATTGCCGAATACCGCAGCACCACCGCCAGCGATACAGCCGGCACTACCGCCACCGCGAGAGGTGTCCAACAAGACAAAGTCAGCGTCAGCAACACAACAGCAACCTCTCAGAAAAAGTCATAGCGTGCTGGCTGTACCAATTGAGACTCTCACTGTGCTGCAGAAATCGGAATCAGTGCCGGGCAGTTCCTCTACACACATACAAAAGCAACCGCCAAACAACTCAGTGGAAGAAACGGGCAGCAAAAGCAGGAGCAGTAGCAACAAACGCAGTAATCGCTCCAGCGATTCATTGCTTAAGAAATCCAAGAAAATCTCCACCTCTAGCTCCAGTTCTAGTTCCAGCTGCGACAAGCAAAAGAACTCGGCATCATCGCAATCATCCAAGTCGGCGACGCCAAAGGTTGAAGATGATTCCAGGGACACAGACGAACCTGCCGAATCATCAAAGCCTGACAAAGATCATCAGCAGCAGCATCATGAGTGTGATAAAGAGCGGGAGAAAGAGAAGGATAAGACGTCGACTCACAAGGAGCTACAGGATCGAGATAGACACGACAGGGAACTAAGTAAGCAGCGTGAGCGTGAACAGGAGAAAAAGCGCAAGGCGCAGCAAGAGGGGGAGCGCAAGGACAAAGAGGAGAAGGAAAAGGAGCGTGAATGGGAACGCAAAGCGCAAGAAGAACTGGAAAAAAAGCAGATGCGTGAGCGGGAACAGCGTGAGAAGGAGAAGGAACAACATGAACATGATCAGCAACGGGAACAGGAGGAACGGATGGGACGCATGCGTGATATGTCCGCGTACCATAAGAACAAATTCGATGCTAGTTCCGTGGCAAGCAGTTTCTATGTCCACAATGAAAGCAGCACGACGACGACTACCCCTATCACAACCACCAGCAGCCACAATGATCGTCAGCACAATAATGACAGAGGTCTGCCTGCAGCAACCGGGCAAGCAGCAACCCCCTCTGACAGCAGCAGCAAAAAGGATTATTCTCGTAAATCATCTCGCAATTCACCCGTTCCCCTAGCTCGCCAGCACAAGCGACGTCACAGCTCGCAGGACAGTAATCACAGCGGAGGCGGAGCAGGTGGAGAAAATCATGAAGGTTATTTCAAACGCATTCGCTTGGAGAACATCAATTCGAATGCAATTCACAGTCATTCACAGAGCAATCGTCATCATTGTCTGAACGATAGTCGTGACTCCAAAGAGCACAAGAGCAGCGGTAAAAATAAGAAGACAAGCAGCTCCTCGTCAAAAGATCACAAGAGAAGCAACAGAAGCGGCTCCCGGCATCATCGACGTGATAAACATCATAGCAGCAGCAAATCCGCCAGTAAGATGAGTGTCGATGTGGAGACAGCAGCAGCGACAGCAGCAGCAACTGTTGCCAGTGTCACGCAGCAGCTCAACACCAGCGAGGAGAAGCAGCAACAGGCACAGAAACAATCATCGTCATCGCATCATCAACAATCGTCCTCGTCGTCGCTGCGCAAGTCGTCATCGTCATCGCAACGTAATCATCATCATGGGAGCTCCTCGCGACACAAGAGCAAACGTGATAGTCATCATCATCATCGTGAGAAGAAGCGACACTCGGTGGCTGAATCGACGAATACGGATGAGAAACCTACGCATAATCCACACAGACGTAGCTCAGCGGCAGGTAGCTCAGCTGGCGCACTGAACTCCACCAATAGCAATACCAGTTCCTGCAAGTTACATCATCATCAACACCAGCAGCGCGAGCAGAAGCAGCAACAACAACATCTACAGCAGCAGCTGCATCGGGAATCGCATCACCAATCACATAATCATCATCATCGACGTAGCATTGAACGCAAATCATCGCGTGGCTCTTTTGAAGCAGGCGGCTCCTCGACAACGACGAAGGCATCCTCTCAGCCGCGTAAGATAATGATGGTTAGCTCTGCCGACTCGGATGACACAGATGATGCATCAAAGAAGCATTCTATCTTCGATTTACCCGACGATTGTCCTAATGTCTCCATGTATGACAAGGTGAAGGCGCGCAGTTGCAAGAATATGCAACGTCAAGCGGAGGAAAAGAAGATCAAGGCAAAGTTCTCGCAACTGAAGCAATTACGTGCCAAGAAGAAGCGCTCGACAAGCTATGATGGCGACAGCGACACGGATGTTGATGATCGTCATCAACGCAACAGCGGCAGCAGTAGTTTCCATGGTCGCCATCATGGACTAAGCAGCAGTGACGATGGTGATGACGATGAGGGTTATCTGCACCGCAAACTCTCACACAGTCGAATTTTCTCTGACTCTGATGTGGACACGGTAGCAGAGAGCGAGGACAATGCAATCAATATCAGCCGCTTGCGGCAACAGATGGAGAAAAATTTGCGTCGTTTATGCGATGGAGATGATAGCTCCGAGGATGAGATACGACGTACAATGTTGGGTCAGGGTGGCAAACGAAATTGTCTTTCCACACGCATCGCGTCCGATTCGGAGTCCCAATCGCAACCTGCTGCACCGAACGCAATCAAACCGGAACCACAACCGCACCCGCATATAGAGAATAAGCAGGAGCAGCTTTCGGATAATTATGTGCAGAAGTATACGAAATCTCGTCACAACTCGCATTCATCCAATGAGGAACGTAAGCTGAAAATGGAATTCAAGAAGGAATATAATGAGTACTTCAACAACAGCAGCAGCAACTCGGCGTTTGTGAGCGGCAGCGCTGGCGATGACACTGCCCAGATCAAGGAGTACTCGCCCGAGACGCTTAAGAAGCACAAAAAGAGCAAACGTCGCTTGCAGTCCACAGCAGATGGCAGTGGCACCTCAAGCAATGTTGACTCAAGGACCACACCTGGTGGTGGTGGAAGTAGGGGCAGCATCTTTGATGTCTCCTCCGATTGCAAGTCGAATAAGCTTGACAGCTTCACAAAGCTCAAGCCGGTGCAAATTGTGTGTGCAGCTGCTGCTGTCACTACTCCCAGCAAGACATCCTCTTTGGATGCCACCACTAAGGCAGCAACACAATCAGGAACTACTGCTGCTGCCTCAGTGGCTGCTGCAGCAATCTCGAAGACGGCATCGTTTAGTGAGCGACGCAAGCACAAGGAACGCAAAGAGAAGAAACGCGAAAAGCTGCGCAACATGAGCGAAACAAATGCAAGTGTCTCTGTGGATCAACAGCAGCTGAGTGAGAAGCTCTCCAAGGAGGAGCGTCATCGCCTCAAAAAGTGGAAGAAATCCAAGAGTTTAGAAACGCCCTCAACGCGTCTTTATAATGTCAGCGGAGCCGGTAATGTTGACTTGCCGCACACACCAAGTGCAGCCAAACGCAATGAAAACAAAATGGAAGCTTATTCCGATTGCAAGTCGAATAAGCTTGACAGCTTCACAAAGCTCAAGCCGGAGCAAATTGTGTGTGCAGCTGCTGCTGTCACTACTCCCAGCAAGACATCCTCTTTGGATGCCACCACAAAGACAGCAACACAATCAGGAACTACTGCTGCTGCCTCAGTGGCTGCTGCAGCAATCTCGAAGACGGCATTGTTTAGTGAGCGACGCAAGCACAAGGAACGCAAAGAGAAGAAACGCGAAAAGCTGCGCAACATGAGCGAAACAAATGCAAGTGTCTCTGTGGATCAACAGCAGCTGAGTGAGAAGCTCTCCAAGGAGGAGCGTCATCGCCTCAAAAAGTGGAAGAAATCCAAGAGTTTGGAAACGCCCTCAACGCGTCTTTATAATGTCAGCGGAGCCGGTAATGTTGAGTCGCCGCACACACCAAGTGCAGCCAAACGCAATGAAACCAAAATGGAAGCTTATTCCGATTGCAAGTCGAATAAGCTTGACAGCTTCACAAAGCTCAAGCCGGAGCAAATTGTGTGTGCAGCTGCTGCTGTCACTACTCCCAGTAAGACATCCTCTTTGGATGCCACCACAAAGGCAGCAACACAATCAGGAACTACTGCTGCTGCCTCAGTGGCTGCTGCAGCAATCTCGAAGACGGCATCGTTTAGTGAGCGACGCAAGCACAAGGAACGCAAAGAGAAGAAACGCGAAAAGCTGCGCAACATGAGCGAAACAAATGCAAGTGTCTCTGTGGATCAACAGCAGCTGAGTGAGAAGCTCTCCAAGGAGGAGCGTCATCGCCTCAAAAAGTGGAAGAAATCCAAGAGTTTGGAAACGCCCTCAACGCGTCTTTATAATGTCAGCGGAGCCGGTAATATTGACTCGCCGCACACACCAAGTGCAGCCAAACGCAATGAAAACAAAATGGAAGATATATTTGGCATTATATCGGATAAGGAAGCCGAGGCGGAGAAATCGCAGAGAACTGATGAGCCGCCTGAGACGGCATCAGCCAAGGTGCAACTGTCTACAACGGGTCCCATGGTTTCTGCTGCGTTGCAGACTTATAAGCGGCAGAAACAACGTAAGCAGCAGCTGCATAGAACAACCCACAGCAACAAGGTGTCTGCGAGCCAACAGCAACAAAGGGAAGAGCTTGAGTTGGAACGCAGTGAACGCGAGCATCATCGCAAAGAGAAACGTGAAAAAAAACGACGCGAAAAATCGACACGCGAGCAGCAGCATCAACAGCGAGAGCAACAACAGCAGCAACAACAACAGAAGCGACAAGTTGCTGCTAGTAAAATGGACGATGACAACAGTGTCGATATGGATGAGGCTGGTCGAGCGCTGGAAGCACAGCTTATGGTTGACCTCGACAGCAACAAGCTGCCCCAAGATGCCACGCCGTCGACAGCAACAACCTATCGCAGCGATATGACTCACGTATTCCGTTTCTCTAACAACGAGGACAATAACTCTGTTTTGAAACAACACCAACAACCGCAGCGTCAATCGAGCGAGAAGAATGTTACGCCTACGATAGCGCACAAGAGCAAAGATCGGAAGAAGAAAAAGAAACGTTCTAAGGAGGAGAAACAAGACAAACTGTCGTCAGCAAAAACAGCTGCTGCAGGTGCTGCATTAGCAACTGCAACTCCTACCTCAACCACTGCTACGTCCTCTCTTCCCACCAATGTGCAAGCAGCTGCTAAGCATGCCGAGGAACAGTTGGACAAGGAATCGAAGCGCAGCTCTCCAATGTGCAAACCTTCAACCAGCTTGCCTTGTCTGATTGGGGACGATGACGATGAGGATGCGCCCATTCCATGCCCCATCTCAACGCCTTTGCCTACTAAACCTTCTTCAACCAGCAACAGTAGCAGCAGCAATCGCTTGGCAAATGATTCGCTTTCACCCAGTCGTGAAAAGACTAGCATGATCAAACCAATACCGAAAACACCCACCATAAGTCAGAGCAACAGTTCCATGTTGTCCACACAATCGGCAGAGTCACTGGTGAGTCGTGGTGTTGCAGGGGAAGCACTTACTACCACGCCAACTTCCTCAACACCAGCCGCAGCTACTGCAGAGAACAAAACATCTCTCGTCAGTACAACAGCTGCGCTGAACAAGAAGAAAAACAGCTTCATACCTGGATTCGATGGTCAATTAGATGATGAGATCAGTGATTCAGCAGTGCAATCGAAATCGGCAGAGTTCAATAGTGCTCTGCTCGATTCTCTGGCGGATGAACCCAAAATTCCTGTAGCATCACCTCCAGGTGTCATCAAGGCACAGGATAAAAACAAATCGCGAGTAACCATTTCACAAGAAGAAACCGAAAGTGCCGTTTCTGCTTTGCTTGGTGAAAGCTTTGGCAATTCCTCGTCTGATTACTCGGACGATGGATTGCTGGACTGCTTGGATGACATGACGGCAACTGTTAGCAGTGAAGTTGTTGTTGCAGAGCCTGATGAGGAGGCAGCCCTAGCAGCCAAGGCTATCAAATCAACTGTGCAAGAAGTTCTAACTGAACCAGTGATTGAACTGGAATTGGAAACCAAACGTGAACCAGTTGTGGTGTCTGGTGGTTTGCCACTTGATCCGGAGGAACTTAACAAGGCAGTGCAGAGCTCACGCAACGAGCACATGGACATCAAAGCGGGCACACCAAAATCGGAGCGTGATCTGCAAATCGATACAGACACCGAGGAGAATGCAGATGAGGCCGACAGCAGCGGACCAAGGTTGAAGATCGATGAGACTGCCTCGCAACAACACAGCTGCAGCAGTTCCACGGAGAAGTCATCGAAAGTGGCGGCGGGTGTTGTTAGTGAGTCTAAGTTGAAGCAACAACAAACTACTGCAACGGAAACAGAGCAGCCTGCTCAGCCCACGGTCATCACCAAGCTTCCAGCAACAACAGTTACTCCTATGAAAATTGGCAGCAGCAGTAGCAGCCTGTGCACATCGACGCCACAAAGGATTGAGCCACCAACAATCAGTAAACTGCAACAGCCGCTGGTGCAGCCTGTGCACACAGTGCTCCCATATTCCCCAACCACATCGTCAACAACATCAGTTGCTCCTCGTCCCACGACACCTGTTTTAATTTTGGATCTGTCGAATGACATTTCAAATTGCTCGAATACAACAGGCGCCAATAGCTCGGCTCAGCAGTTGTTGACACAGGGCACGCAATCGTTTATAATGCAACCGCCCACAATTTCCATACCAGAGCAGACGCCGCACTTCGCAGTGCCACACTTAATATTGTCACCGCACCAGCAACCCCAGCAGCAGCCGCAGCAACAACAACACTTGCCACCTGGTGATACCCCGTACTTGGTTGGCATGCATGCTCCCTCACCGCACAGTCCACTGTTGTCGCCGGGACGTGACACATCAGTCAATCGACTGCACAGTCCAGAAGCACGGTCAATGCAGCAGCAGCAACCACAGTTGCTGACTTCACCAACGGGCAATATTAAAATGAGCAACATGAGCCCCTTCGAAAGTCAAACAGAGTGTAGAGTGACAAAGACATCGCCTACCACGGGTGGTGTCAAGTTGCAAACCACACCCAACATCTACTTGCCAAGACACCAACAGCTGCCACAACAAGCTTCTCCTAGTGTGGCTAAGTCGGTGATAGAACTTCCAGCGAGTGTAACAACTGCACCACATCCTACGGGACCACAATTGTTGCAGATGCCGTTGTCGCTGCAGAATATGCCACCGATGCCAGTGTCGCATCAACCAACGATCATCAGCAAAGTTGTCACTGTGCAACCACAGCAAGCAACACAATCCCACGTGCAACGGTCAACCAACTCGCCACCAATGGAAGGCAGCCAGGCGCTGCATAAGAAGCTGCATGTGAACGCACAGCAACAACACCAGCAGCAGCAACAACAACATTCGCCGCAATTGTTGCATAAGCAACACCAGGAGCATCAGCAACATATGAAGCATGTGCAGAAGCTCATGCAACATCAGCAACAGCAAATGATGGACTGCAAGCCGTCGCAACAACAGCAAAATGTGGTTGCCACTCAGCTGACGCAACAATATCAGCAGATCCAACATACGCCATTGTCGCCAGGAATTCATCAACAGCATCTTCAGTTGCAACAGCACCATCAACATCAAGGGCGTCAACAATATCAGACACAGCATCAGCAACATCAACACCAACAGGAGCTACAACAAGCTCAACAGCAACAGTTGCAGACTCTACAAAAGATCCAACAACAACATCAACATCGCTTGTCGCCGCCACCGCCAATATTTTCACAACAACAACAGCAATCGGTGAATGTCATACAAAGTGCACCAGCAACACAAAAGATAATTGTGCAACAGCAAATTGTTTCCGCACCACTGGCAACATCAAGCATCAGCAACATACACTATACGCCGACAAAGAAAGCGTCTCCAGTTGTTGTACAGCCACCTCAAGCACAACAGCAGCAACAAGTGTTGACACCGAAGACATCCGAGTCTGTTTCTGTGATACGCACGCCTAAATCGCCTTTGCATGCAACAAAGACAGCAGCAGCGGTTGCTTCGCTGCTCACCGAGGAGAATGTCATAAAAATCTCAGAGCCCAAGCAGGACGAGTTTATCGAGCAGGACTCGAAGGAGGTGGACAGCGACTATTGGTCGGCCAAGGAGGTAAACATTGATAGCGTCATCCAGAAGTTAGATCCAACAATAACAGCAGTAGTTGTCAAGGAGGCTAAGCGAACTGTACTGCAACAGCAGCAGCAAAAACAGGTACAATCCCAACAGCAACAGGCACAACAACTGCAGCAGCAGGCACAACAACAACAGCAGCAGCTACAGCTGCCGCCAATTGAAGTGCGAACTGTAGAGGCAGCTCCAATTGTTGCTGTTGCTAATGAATCGCCACAAGCAGAAATACCAACAACACCATCTTTAAATGCAGCGATCATCTCTTGCACCAACGATCATCACACTGAGGACGAAACAAGACAGGTGCCCATCAAGCCCTCGACACCCAAAGTGGATCGTACGTCAAGTGCACGTGGTACTGGCGCGAATCGTGGGCGTCAGCCACGCGGTGGCAAGAAGCAAGCTGCCAGCTTGCCATTGAATCCAACAGAGTCACAGAGCCTATTGCTCTCACCCAATGAGACTGGCGTGCAAACGCGTGTTCGGATGCCTACAACGGCTCCAGTGGCACGTGGACGTAAAGGACGTAATCTGCAGCTGCAGCTTGCACAGCAGCAACACAAGGATCTGATAACGCCTCTGGTTTTAGTGTTACCAGTGGCCCCAGCCGCGGACAATCAGACTTTAACACAGTCTAAACAAGACATCTACGAGTTCCACGATGATGCTACCGATGCGGAACCGGCAGTGGTGAAGCCAATGTCAGCAGCCGCAGCTGCAAGTGTGACATCAACAGCTGTCGCTGATGATGCACGACCGCGTCTTATACTGACCATCAATAAGTTGAAGAACACCAGCGAACTGGACCCACAAGTGGAACTACAGCAGCAACATACACAGCAGCAACAGCAAGAGCAGCTGCAGCTGGAGCACAACACCGACAGCTCGGAATCGTGCAACACACGAAAGTCACGTCGACTAAAGGAGAAGGAGGATCGCAGCACAGTAGATGATATCATTGAGGATGTGGTGCGCAATACGAATACGCAAAAGTTGCAATTACAGCTGCAACAGCAACAACAGTTGTCCAAGGGCGCAAGGACACCACCGCGACGCTCTGGTCGCAACGCGGAAGCCAAGAAGACGGATGTGAAACCACCGAATGCTGTAAGCAGGCCGAGGCGTTCTAAGGAACGCAAGACCATTTTAGAGCCACCAGTAAGTATGCAGCAGGAGAAGGCAACACCACTGTTGCTACCACCGCCAACTGCCGTAGGACCAGCAAGCGATGCAGCAGCATCAGCTACTGTCGAACCACCGCCGCAGCACGTTCAAAAAGTCAAAGAAACATCACCGATACCGACAGCAACACCATCACTACCATCACCACCTCCTGCAGCAGCAGCAGCACCTATACCAACAGCAACAGTAGAGCCATTAGCAACAGTGCCAGTGCCAGTTGTAATGCCTGTATCCCTGCCTGTGCCTGTGTCCTTGCCTGTGCCTGTGGTCATGTCGAAGCCCACACCACAACATCCCAAGAAGAAGGCGATTGCTGCGGCTGAGATTGAATCCTATCAGGCCATCAACTCATCCATGACGCTCATGCCCCAGACAGCTGCACCAGCAGCCACACAGAAGATCACTGGTGGTGGCGCAGATGCGGTGAGCAAGGCACTGATCGATCCAGTAACGGGTGTCGTTACGGTCGGAATGCCGCAAGGCAAGGAAGGCAATTTGCCGGCAGCAGATGCTGCAGCGCCTGCACCTATAACAACAACTGTATTGCAACACGCACAGCACAGCAATGTACGTCTGCCGCAGCCGCTTAAGACGCATTTGCTGAATCGCGAGAAAAATCTACAGATGGAACAACAACAGCAGGAGCAGCTACAACTGACGCCCAGGAAACAGCAACAAGCGTTGTCAAGTCACATGTTGGTCACAATTGCCGCTGGCAGTCAGCAATTGTTGCAACGGCAGCAGTTGCAGCCGAATATCATGGCACGTCACATGCTCGGACAGCAGCTACAAGAGCATCAGCACTCGCCGCGAATTACTACGGCACAACATCAAGAGAACGTTGCTGTGCCGTTGCAGCAGCAACAACAACAGCAGACGCTGGTCTTCAAGCAGGCAACTTCAGTGGCATCAACAGTACATCCACAAGGGCTGCATGTGGTCAGTTCGAAGACATCAGTGCTGCCACAGCAACAGTTAAGCAAAGCAACCTTTGGCTATGTGCCGCAGCAACAGCAGCAGCAACAGACACTACCGCCACAGCAGCAATCAGCACCACAGGCGCAACTATACAAACAGGCGGTGCAGCAGCAGCAACAACAGAAGACAGAAACACCTGTGAAATTGCCACCACTTGGTCTCATGATGCCCTCACACCCGGGACTGTTGCTGCAAGCCAAACCAGCAGCAGCACATCTACAAGCGCAACAAAATCAACTGACACCGTCACCCCCACCCGTGAAACCCAACCCCGTGGTGCATATTCTTCAGGTGCAAGGTCAACCTGTGTTGCCTGCCAGCATTGTTTGTGACTCACTGCCTCCAATGAAACCAGGTGAGCAGCAGCAACAACAACCCAATGCAGCTGCAGGTGAGTTGCAAATTGAGAAACAATTGACAGATGAACAAACTAAGCCCGTCAATTTATCCACAGTTATGCGCACCACAACACCGAACATCAGTCCACAGAGTCAGCGGCATGTATCGCCGTTGGTGCGGCCACCGAGCATGCCTGGCGTATCGCCCTTCGATGCCAACCTGGTAAGTTCTGCACCAAAGTGGATGCCATACGAATAAAGCTTAGTCTACTATTACTATAATATGTTAACATAACCTTAATACTATACTAACGTATATGCTAATTACCCAATCCCATAATCTTAAATCTTAAATGGACGCAGCATGATCTGGGCGCATATGTTAGTGGCAGGCGTACACAGAGTCCACCGCCAGCGCATCAGCAGGCATCGCCCATAACACCGGTAATGAACAAGTTTTACATGTGGAACTTAGAAGTAGCGTAACCCATGTCGTGTCCACCTTGAACTGAAACACTAACACAAACATAACTACTATTTAATATACATATATTTATGTAATTGAATTTACAACAAATTCTCTCTTCTTACAGAACGATCCTGCTTTCCGTGGCGTGGCTGGTATGCTGTTCCAGCATCACCAGCTGATTCGCAGCGGGGAGTACGACGACAAGTTAATCAACAGCGGTGCACCCATTGAGCTCCGTCGTCCTGGTAGTGGACCACCACGCACCATTAGCGTGCCGCACAGTCTACAGAGTCCGCAAGATCGCACAGCAGCCGGTAACATTAATAAATTGATTGATTTGCAACATATGCTTTATTCTTCTCATTCCTCCCTTGCAGACTCACCACAAATAGCGCAGGTTTACGTACACAATGCACTCATACCTCACGCCCATTTCAGTGATATTGCCCAACGTGGTGGATACTATGATATTGCTGGCATACAGCTTGAGCCACCACCAGCGCACCGTGCGGCTTCCATAAGTGTTGTGGTGCCACCGCCGCCACAAGCTGGTAGTCCATACCTCAGTGGCGGCGCCACGGTGTCGGTTTCAGTGCAACCAGGCACGAGTCCGAATCTACATCCCAGCGAGGCCATGCTATTGAAGCGAGAGCGTGAACAACGCGAACGTGAGAACGAACAGATCTCGGTGGTGGCAGCAGTTGGTGAGTATTTACCGGCGATGAGGAGAAAACTCACCACTGCCCGTAGTTGGACATATAGCGATACTGACCCTGACCAACCTTGTTCACAATTCACAGCCAAGCAACAGGAGCATATATTGCATGACGGTATTGAAATGCCAGAACAAAATCAGTCACCACAGCAGCCGAATCCATCGCTGCAAGGAATGGTACCATCACCAGGTGATTCTCTAGTGACATTGCTGCAACGCTATCCGGTCATGTGGCAGGGCCTGTTGGCGTTGAAGACCGATCAGGCGGCAGTGCAGATGCACTTTGTGCACGGCAACCCGAATGTGGCACGTTCCGCGCTGACGGAGAGCACATCGCCGCTATTGCGCATTGCACAGCGCATGCGTCTGGAACAAACGCAACTGGAGGGTGTTGCAAAGAAGATGCAGGTATATAGAGACGTGACGTCGCTTACACTCATTGTGTTCCATAAGGCTTGACAAACCAATTGCGTTGCGTTTTTCCTTCAGATCGATACAGAACACTGCATGTTACTGGCGTTGCCATGTGGACGGGATCATGCGGATGTACTGCAGCATTCGCGTAATCTTCAGACTGGCTTCATCACCTATCTTCAGCAAAAGATGGCCGCGGGCATTGTGAATATACCGGTGCCAGGCAGCGAGCAGGCTGCTTATGTGGTGCACATATTCCCGGCCTGTGACTTTGCAAACGAGATTCTGGAGCGTGCTGCTTCTGATCTCAAGAATCGTGTTGCCGAATTGGCGCATCTATTGGTTGTCATTGCCACCGTCTAACCCGGAGCCGTCATGGCGGCTTTAACCCGATCTATACTACCCCCAATGCATACTTGATTTTTCAAGCATACAGCACCCGCACAGACCCCCTAAACTACCGCGATGACAAACACAAAAACAACAATCACAACATCAAGAACTACCAAATAGAAAAACAAACAAAAACAAGTTACACTCTTCTAGTATTTTAAGTCATTTTATTTAGAACGTAAAACAAAAAAAATTTTAAAAAAGAAAAACAAACTAAAAAGCAAAGAAGTAAAGAAGAAAAAGCAGAAGTATTTGCAAATGTTATTTAATTATATAGAAAAGCAAGAGACAAGAGGAGAAGGAAAAGATATAATTCATTCAATTAAAGATAAAATGATTTAAATGGATTTAAAAAATCATCACGACGACGATCCATTGTAAATTCTTAACACACATTAACAGATCGCTTCTTTCCCTATCTACTCCTCAACTTATCTAAAAATTTATATATTTTGTAAATCGTAAACACACTTAAAATAGTTGTCAAACATTCTGTTTATTAGCTATAATGTATAAGCAATTATTTTATTGCGACTTTTTGAAAGCTTGAAAAGTATCGTTAAGTTTGATCTCAAGAAAGTTTTCACTTTTGCTTTATTAAAAAAATGAATGTGAAACAAGAGAAAAGATACAGATAAAGATAAAGAAGACTAATCGAAAAAGAATGTGAAAGAGTTAAAAGCTTAAAAACCCAACTGTTAACTGATCTACATACTAATACCCCAAAGTATGCCCATATATCGCATATTACAAAGTTGAGAAGAACTAATTAAGTAGTTTAACTTACTTTAAAGATGCGCCCAGAGGCTATATAATATAATTATAGTACACACGCAAACATAAATATTTACACATAATTACCTACGAGGTGAGTTCAAAAAGTATCGCGAAGGTTTTCTGCCAGTTTTTTTCAACAGTATTATCTTGAAGTTATGCGCCGTTTCCGAGAACCAATACGAACAAAACGTCCAGAATTGGGGAAAAACCGTTCATGCCCCTGCTCACTTATCTTTGCTTATGCGCGGCTTTTTCGCCAAAAACAACACACTAATGACGCCGCGGCCACCGTTTTCCCCAGATCTGGCCCCCTGTGACTTTTTCTTGTTCCCTAAACTAAAGAGGCCCATGAAAGGACGAAGTTACGCTACGATTGACGAGATAAAGACGGCATCGAAGGAGGAGCTCAAGACTATACCGAAAAATGCTTATGAGAAGTGCTTGGAGGATTGGAAAAACCGTTAGCAGAAGTGTATAAAATCTCATGGGGATTACTTTGAAGGGGACAAAATAGATAATCATGAATAAATAATTTTTGAAAAAACACAAAATTCGCGATATTTTTTGAACACACCTTGTACATATACATAAAAGAAAGCCAAATACTTTAGTTTAGTTTTTTCTTTGTTGCTTTCTCCTTTTCCTCATTTCAATTTGGGTGCAGGACAACAACAAAAAAGTAACACCAACGCATTTTGTTGTCAATGTGCTAAATTTCTCTGCTCGCAACAACAACACTACCACCACTGCTACAACAACTGAACACGGAACTGTTTTTAAGAGCGAATGTCGTTTCTTTTTCCCCTATTGTTATCGATTTATTAATGATTTTTAGTTTCTTGTGCGCGATACTTTGTAAGCTCCCAGACAGTAGAAAGTATTGCGTATCTATAAATATATATATGCGTAAATACATATACACCTACAATACAAACAAAAATATATTTTAAGCCCGCTTCTGACTATTAATGATGAACACATACTCACATTATTCACCGCAATACACAAATAAACACACATATGTACATACATTATAAATATATATATGAAAAAATAATAACTAAATAATATAAGAAACCTCCCTCTGTACACTCCTTAAACTGTAAAGTTTTGACGCCCACATGGCAATTAAATGACGACAAAGCAAACTGTAAAATAAATATATTTAAATTATTTAGCGTCTAAAACGATAATTCATATACATGTAAATACAGTTTAATTAGTGTTTAGTTGTATGTTTTAAAACTTAACTATACAGTAAACATGATGAAGATACGATTATAACCGAGAGATATAATAAGCAGTAGAGATTTCAGAAGTAAAAAGTAAAACAAAAAACAAATTCGGAAGTAAACATTTTGTCAGTAACACAAAAAAATCAGATAAAACGCTTTTGTTATTAAGAAATTTTTAGTTATTTTTAAGTTACTCGATGAAGAAACGGATTAAATTAAACTTATTTCTAAGTGAATTAATAAACAAATTCAATACAATTTTTCTGTTAAACGATTTGTTTCATTTTTTTCCATTCACTTCATTTTTCCCTCATTCAGTTCCCAGTTTGTTTACAATAGTTGTTGGCCCTTTGATAGAGACCGTTATCCAGCCCACGAAATCCACTAGCAAAACGCAACTTATATATATAAAAAAAAAAAAAAAACACGAACACATAAATATTTATATACATATATTTAGTTGTTAATGTTATACCTGTCATTAAATAAATTCTTACCTATGCATTATGTAGAAGTTTTGTTCAATATTTACAAGTAACACCATCAAGAAGTTTTAAAAATAGGTATCTTAACATTTTGAAGGGAAAATTTAAAACTTTTGATTGCTTAACCGTGCAAACTTGGTTGATATCAAAATCTTATTATTATTGATTTGTACTTGAGTTTTTATAAACGTCAATTTATCGATAAGCTTTTGTAGTATTGCAACAATCGAAAATGGAGCTTACCGTCTTGAAACTATCACTCACTTGTAGACACGGCAAATATTGTAAAACTTTTTTTATTTTTTATTTAACGAAATTATTTAATTTGACTAGCGTACTATTACCCTTCTTGGACAACTTAATCTAATCGGTATCAATTTAAACGATTCTTAATATCTAAGTTATTAACAAAGATTATATGATTGAGTGTTAAAGAAATGTAATGTTTAGGTACTTCTTCTTCTCGTTCTTGTCCGATGGCTTTGGGCTGCAATACTTAGTCGCCTAGCTAGACTATTAGGATGAGATTCTAGTCTGTCATTGTATTTTTTCGCTATCTCCTGAATCCTGTCTCTAATTTTTGGCACCTTCAGATCACGTTCAATATTTCTGGTCCTCATGTACCAAGGAGCGCCTGGGATCTTCCTCAGAGTTTTTGCCTGAAGAACCCGAATTTCATTAAGGTGCGTTTTGGCAGCGATTCCATACATCTGTATGGCATAGAATAAACCAGGAGCTAATATGCTCTTGTATATTTTAACCTTGTTGGCGAAAGTTGGGAAAGTTTGTTGCGGGCAGCAACTAACCAGACATTTTAGAAACCTTAGTTTAAAGGACTGCTGTATCGCTGTAACATGCCTTCCGAAGGTTAAACTTCTATCTAAAATCACACCAAGATATTTGCATGATGACTTGTGGTTAAGCACTCTTCCTTTAAGTGAGACACAACGGCAACAACGATTTGTGAAAGTGACGTTTGCACATTTGTCAGCATTGATGCAGACGTTCCACATCTCTGCCCAATTCTGGAATGCTTCCAGGTACTCTTGGGGTGCATTCGAGGCCCCGATAATGCTGTTGCTTTTTGTCAGAAACGCAGTGTCGTCAGCATATGTTGCAATCAGCACATCTTTACGATCTAATCCGGTGACTGCTGTCTGGGTGGGCATGTCCGCGGAGAAGATGGAGTATAGAGTAGGGCCTGACACACTTCCTTGAGGTACTCCAGCTTCGATGACTTTAACGGAAGAAGTGCATCCATCGGTCGTCACACAGAAAGTTTGTCCTGAGGCCATCCTGCCGCTGTTTCACTCAAATAAATAAATCATAGTATAAAACGGAATACATACATATCGATGGCATAAATTATACCCTCCAGTGTATACGGGTGTGTGTATGTGCTATTGCTCTTCCTAATTAAGCCAATCGCCCCAGAAATGCTCCCGTATTTGCGCACGCTGTAAGGCAATTCAAATCCAGTTTTAAAACTATAGTCTGCCATGTTGACACACAAACTTTTCGAGTGAAGCGAATTCCAACCGGCGTGTGCAATCGTCTGCATGCAACTGCTCGAATTTTCTATTCACGCATCGATCTATGCTTTAGGCTGCAAACATAGTGCGCGCTGAGACGAAGACGAAGATGAGGACGAAGCTGAAGACGAAAAACAGTGCAGAACAAATCATATGAATTCGCTCGCCCGCAAGCATAGTGCGTGCTGACACGAAGACGAAGATGAAGACGAAACGCAAGCAATCAGCTTCAAACGCTGCTGTACTGATTTTGAAGACGAATCGCTTGCTATTTTACCGTTGGTTTTCGATTTGGTCTGACTATGCTTTGGCGCCGAACATGCTAGAATTTGCACAGTTGGTTTTTGTGATTTGGCGGACGCACATGTTTTGTGAAAATGTCTGCAATTAACGAAGAATTAATTGCAGCCGTATTTAAAAAACGCTGTTTATGGGACCAGCAAAATAAACTCTACCACAATAGGCAAATAATTGACCAAAATTGGAACGAAATTTCAAACGAATTGAATGTTGATGGTAAGTAATTTAATTAATTTTAATCAAAATGAAATACATAATAATAAAATTGAAAATTTAAATACTATCAGCATTTCTATGGCTGCAAACATAAGTACGAAACGTGTCTCTGATGAATCGACCTCTTTTCTTTGAACTTTCCAATATATTTTTTGGTTTGTTGCTTATAAATTTTTCTCCCTCTGTCATGTGCGTGTCCAGATCTTCTAAATTTAACATTGTATTATGCAGTATACAAATTGCTTTAACAATAATTTCTGCGTTAGATGGTGTCGTTTCAATTGGCTTCCATAATATTCTCCATTTGGAGTTAATTATACCAAATGCAGATTCCACACACCTTCGCGCTCTGGACAAACGACTATTAAAATATTAATTTTCCAATGCTAGATTTCTTCTGGCATATGGTCGAAGGACCCAGTCCAAAAGCGGATAAGCTTCATCTGCAAGCAACACATATGGCATAGATATTGTGGTATTGGGCAAATAAGAATCCTTCGGAAACTGTAAATCTCCAGAATTTTTCATTGTGTAAATCGCTGAGGAAGCAAAAGTTCCACCATCACTCTGACGTCCGTAACCACCAACTTCGATAGTAACAAATTTACATTTTGCGTCAGCGACTGCCTGCAGCACTATTGAGAAAAATTTTTTATAATTATAAAACATTGATCCTGAATTCGCTGGGCATTTGAGACGTATGTGCTTTCCATCAATAGATCCAACACAATTTGGAAATTCCCAAAGATTCCAATACTGATCCGCAACTTTCCTTAAATTTTGTTCTGTGGGCACAGCCATATGTATAGGCTGCAAAACTGTCCACAAATTTTTTCTCATCTTGGCGCAGCTCATCAAACAAATGATGAAATTCGCCAAATGCTTTTCTTCCCAAATTAATGGGATGAATTTTTTTATTTGCTTTTTTAAATTTTAATTTAAAAAATAAACTCTGCTCAATTAGCAGATCATCATCCGATGAGAAATCCATTGCGACTAACACAACAAAAGCGCATCCAATTCATCTTGCACTATGCAACCTATTAGCTTACTCGCAACGCAAGCAATTCGTCTTCAGCTTCGTCTTCATCTTCGTCTCAGCGCGCACTATGTTTGCAGCCTAACACACGCTAGCTGGACTACACTAGGCGACAGCGCGACAACGCCGTCGCCTCACTCGTATCGGTATTTTGGCGCCTGTCATATTTTACGTTGTAGTCAAATTCTAAGAATGATTTCACAATATACTAAACTCATAAGTGACAATACTGCAGGATTCAAAGACTCTCTGGATGTTTCAAAGAATTATTTTCATTCAATTTATTACTGATTCAAATCAGTTACAACTTCATTCTTATCATAACATAATTAAATTATTTCAATTTTCGTAACATAATTTAAATTTCATAAATCATACCATTCGTGTAATTCCTTTAACACATTTTTTTTTTTTAATCTTTTTAAACCAAACTAATTTGTGTAGTTCCTTTTACACATAATTAACTTATCAGTTGTATAGTTCCTTTTACACATAATTAACTTATCATTTGTATAGTTCCTTTTACACATACAAGTCTCTTCTGCTATGGTGCGGTCTTCAGTTTCTCTATTGGGAAACAGACACAACTTCTATTCTGCTGTCTCTATCTTTACATAACTCATCGAGTATTTGATTATTTGGTATTGCTTTTAAACATTCATGAGAATACTTACATATACTTTCGATTGCATGTTAAAGATTTATATCTATCTCCATCCAATACTTCAATTATCTCAAATGGCCCTTTAAATTTAGGATCAAGTTTAATTTGATAACGTTCTTCGTTTTTGAGCAAAACCTGATCACCCACTTTGAAATTTACTAGCTTTATTTTTATCAAACCTATTTTTGTCGTATTTTGCTTGAGTTTCCATTTTCTTTTTAGCCTCCTTTCTCAAATTTTCTTTGTCTACCTCATCATTGTTATCTTCGTTTAGCGACAACAAGCCAAAAGGTCGAGCTTCCTTACCAATCAATAATTCTAAAAGGCTAAACTTAGTCACACAATTAATCCCGGAATTCATTGCTAACTGCACTTCAGCCAACGCATCCTGCTATGATCTCTAACTAGTTTCGACAGCCGTCAACATACCTTTCAGGGTACTCATGACCTGTTCTACCTTACCGTTTGCTTTACTTGCACCAGTAGCAATTAAATGTAGATTAATTTTTTCAGAGGAGCAAAACTTTTACTTGCGAAACTACGTCCTTGATCTGCTATAATTTGAGTGGGTAAATCAAATAAGGACACGGCTGATTTTACAGCCTTAATGCAGCTTTCAGAATCTATATTTAGTGTGTGATAAAAGTAAACAAACTTGGTGAAGGAATCTATAAGGACGATGACGTATTCTTTCAAATTATTTTTACCACTCAATTTGCCTGTGATGTCAATATGAATTGTATGCCACGGTATTTCTATTTTAGGAATAGGAATAGGATGCAGCTCAGCCTGCACTTTTCCCACAATCGGCTTAGATACTTTACATGTGATACAATTTTCTACAAATCTACGCACATATTTAGACATCTTTTCAAACCAGTAATAACAATAGACTTTGTCCAGCGTCTTTTCCCATCCCAGATGTATAATAGCTTCAAGGCCGTGATTTATGACGGCCCATCGAAAAGCTCTTGGTATTACCGGCAAACATTTGGTCTTACTATTTCGCTGTATTTTTCTATGTAGTATTCCCTTTCGCAATTCTTATGTTTTGTCCAGATTTCCTGGTAACTCATTATTCTTTAACTTTAAAATTATTTCTTGTATCTCGGTATCTCACTTTTGCTCTGAAACCAACCAGTTATCAGATACCTCGGTCAAATTGATTCGTAACTCTGGTATTTTATTCAAACTTTTGTGTTGTTCAAGCACTGGATTCCGAGAGAGAAAATCCACATGCGCCATTCGCTTGCCTTTCTGTACTCTATTTCGAAATCAAATGCCTGTATAATAGAGCTGGAAAGAACATCGGCGATGTATCGATACATCGATGTTTTCAAAACATCGGAGACATCGAGATTTTTAAACATCGATGTTCGATGTTTAGGCTTTACCATCGTAAAGAAAAACTACCAGCCGTCTAACTACACCCGTCACTACTTTGCAGCGATTTGGTATGCTAAACACGTTTTTATTATCAATTTAATAAAAAAGTTCGATGTATCGATACATCGATGTTTTTTTTTGAAAAACATCGAAACATCGATGTAGGCAAACATCGATTTATTTCCAGCTCTACCGCGAACACCACTTTTTTTACCAACGCCAACGTTTTGCGCTAAAATTAAGAAAATGTGGTGATAACACCTTCGTCCACTATCGAAATCAAATATTCGATAGTGGTTTGAGAAGTAAATATTCAATATATCGATACTATCGTGAGTGGTCGCCCCAGCTCTAGGGTTCATAGATGGTGGAAGTTTATACAGTAGAGCTGGAAATACATCGATGTTTGCCTACATCGATGTTTCGATGTTTTTCAAAAAAAAACATCGATGTATCGATACATCGAACTTTTTTATTAAATTGATAAGAAAAACGTGTTTAGCTTACCAAATCGCTGCAAAGTAGTGACGGGTGTAGTTAGACGGCTGGTAGTTTTTCATTACGATGGTAAAGCCTAAACATCGAACATCGATGTTTAAAAATCTCGATGTCTCCGATGTTTTGAAAACATCGATGTATCGATACATCGCCGATGTTCTTTCCAGCTCTAGTTCGCGGCGTTTCAGAAATAACATGGATAAATTTGTCGGAAGTGCAAGTGTCAAGGGTAAGTGGTACTTATAACATGTATGTCGCTTTACATAGATATTAACTTTTTGTTTTAATTGCAGGTGAGATTTTATTTTGCGTTCATCTGTATTAACAACAAAACCATTGTTGGATCAATTGAATCATTCTGCTGAAAATATGGCTAATACTTTAAAAGAAGTTTTTAATGAATGGAACATTCTAAATAAAATCGTAGTAATAACGGCTGACAATGCAAGTTCAATGCTAAAGATGTGCGAATTGCTATAGAAAAAGAATCTTCCTTGTTTCGCTCACACTATAAATTTAGTTGTGGAGGACTGTTTGGCGCTGGATGTGCTTTCGGAGATAATGATCAAGTGCAAGCGAATCGTTACGTTTTTTAAATCAAGCAGTTTTGCATATAGTAAGTTAAGGTTGGCACAAACGACTGAAATTAAATACAGCATCATACAAGAAGTACCTACTAGATGGAACAGTACCTACCATATGATGGAGAGAATCGTAATGATAAAGGAGGCCATTACAAAAGTACTGCTTAGCACTTCTAAAGCGCCAGCTCCATTAAATATTGACCAGCTTTCTTTCATTAAAGAGTTGATTTTACTGCTGCAACCATTTGATAAGGTCACACGTCAAATATCGTCCAATAACGTTAAAATATCGTTAATCATTCCTACAGTATATGGCTTGTTTTGGAACTTGGAAAAAATAAAACCAAACTTAAAATTTAAAAAATCCTTGACGGTTCATAACTTCTTGCTGAAAAGCATTGAAAAACGACTTATGCCCTATGAGGAACTTTCAAGTCCAAGAGTCGGTACCCTTCTTGACCCTCGGTTCAAAAAACGTGCATTTCCGTTACCGTTAAATGTAGCTTATGGTATTAAATCAATAGAAAGGGAATTAGTAGCACTTGAAACCTCACACACATTGTCTTCGGCGACTTTAAGAGAAGACAATTTCTTCGATTTCCTCGAAGAAGGTGTTAGCACAATGACGAATCCCCGAGTTGACGCTGTCAAGCAAATGCGCCAATACATAACAGAGCCGCATATACCTAAAGAAGCCAATCCCTTAGACTTCTGAAAGGTAAGCTTCATTTTACCGCGTTTTTATAAATAATATAATAAGATTTGCTTCTTTTTTAGTGTGTACCAAATGATTCGCACATGAAGTCGTACGCACGGAAATATTTGTGTGTTCCAGCAACATCAACAGAGTCGGAGAGGATGTTCAGCAAAGCCGGCATGGTAATAAGCGATCGGAGAGAATCGCTTAAACCAAAAACAGTGGACCTCTTCTTGTTGCTTAACAAAAATAAATGGATCTCCAGTTAGGTTAACTTAATTTAGTTTTAAAATTTTTACTCTTGTATCAATGAATGTGATATATGTTATTCTATGAAAGAATGTTATTTGTTTTTTAAAAAAAATTTATGAGTTTAATCAAACATGTTTTTTTTATATAAGTTGTTTAGTAAATAAGTAATAGTAAAAAATCCTTTCTCAGTTTACAATGGGTATAACCACTATTTAGAAAATAAAGCACTATCGTGTTAGTATCGAATATTTCAATAAAAACCATCGGAAATATCGATATAATTTGAATGAAATTATTATTATTGTAGATTAATTTGAAATTGAAAATTGTGGATTTTAAATGTAGTTGAGCATGCTCTCTTTATAATGCTCTCTTAAGCCCTTTGACGATCGGCAATTGCCGACGGTGAATTCGGGGAGTGTGGTCGGATTGTGGCCCACTCTCGCTAATGAAAAAAGCCTTCGTTGTAAAGCAATCGTAGAAGCCAGCAGCAGCAATAAATTGTCAATGTGGAAATTATTATTCGAGCCACCGCGCCCTTTTTATTTCTTTTGTTTTTCGCTCTCTAAAAAAGCTTAGAGAATTTTTCATTGGCGCCCGAGCAGGGACTTCGGTGTAGTGGTGAATAATTTGTTTTCGGTAACAATTTATTTTGTGCTGTTTGTGGCAATTGCTTCGCGTTCGCTTCGCGTTTCGTGTGCGGGTGTGAATAAAATATAATAAAGAAAAACATTGTCTATTGATTCGCTAGGCAGTCCCCAGGTATTCAGTGCCAAAAATTGAGCGTACACGTAAATAGTGTTTTGTGTACTGTCGCTTTGATCGACATTAAATTATTTAAGATATTACATAGCTCAATTCGTGACACTCTTTTTATTACACACAAAAATATATAGTCATATGTACATATGTATATATATTAAAAATTCGCGTCAACCTATTTAAATAAATAACCGCCAAATATTGAGCAGAACAAAACTGTTAGGAGGTACATATACATACCATATGTATAGACACACACATATAAAGTTTATATGAAGTTTAGTTTTTACTAACAATTTGTTATTCACATTATAACAAATAATAATAAACAAAAACGGCAATATTTATCTTACATTGAAATATAAAATTGGTGGCTTACATATTAATTATTTTAATAATTAAGTGTGTGTGTAAATGCAAATTATCTCCTTTCGATCTTCGGTTAGCACACATACATATTTATGTATTGACCGCTAACTTGGAACATCTGTGAATACATAACTACATATTGGCGTTAGCATATACACACATACATTTGTCGTTGCGTCCGTTCACCTCGGAGTGTTCTTTGCGCTCACATAATTTCATTGTTTCGCTTGCGCCTGAATTTAGCGCCACTTACATATCGTCACCCCGCATATTCTATTGCTGTCTACAAACGTAGTTACTGCAAACGTTTGTTTGAATCTCTTTTCGTTTGTTTTTCTCTTGTTTGTTTGATATATATACCACTTAAAGTGCGTGTGTATATATTTTCTCATTTGCATTGCAGGCCCCGCACCCCGCATTTTACATTGCTGCCTACAAACGTAGTTACAGTAAAAGTTTATCTTGCTTTACCTTGGATCGCTTGGATAATTTCCGTTTGTTTGCTCACACAACGCATTGGTTGCGTGTGTGTGTGTATTAAGCAAGTTAGACTTACATAGTCAGCGTCGTTGCGAGGGTAGCTCACAAAGTTTGTGACACATTCTATTTTGTTAACTTAGTAAGCCTTTTTATTAAACATGTCTGAGTCCGAAAAAATGATTGAAAAGCCACAAATCAGCAAGACAAGTGCAAAATTATCACTAGGCTTGCAAAGATTTGACAGGGTTAGTGCTGATACTGCTCGTATGCAAACAGCAATTAAAGCAAAAACCATCTCGACTGATAAAACAGAGATAGCGTGCCGTTTAGAGCTTTTAGAAGGGTACATAGGAAAGGTAATGGATTTTTAGGCTGAGATAGATAATTTAAGCCCTCTTAATGATTCTAGAAGTCCATTAGAGGATTTGTGTGTCGTCACAAGGGCACTTATATATATGCATCCAAGCCAACGTCAGAGCCTAGACCTGAGCATAATTGCTCCGTAGTTTCAAGCCAGCGTTCTCAGTTGCCGAAAATGCGTTTGCCAAAATTTAGTGGCAAACATTCAGAGTACAAAAATTTTATGCGCCTGTTTGAAAGTTTAGTCGATGATGACAATTCCTTGTCAAATGTCGAAAAGTTCAATCATCTAGTCTCGTGTTTGTCAGATGAAGCATTGGGGGTAGATTGTAACTACCAAAAGGCCCTCGCTAGTCTCAAAGCAGTGTATGACAACAAATGTCTTATATTCTTTTATACAGTTTGACAATTGTTTGACATACCTAGCATGACAAAACCATCTGCATCGAGTTTGAGATCGATCATAGATACGGTGTCTGCTATTTATTCTTCGTTGTCGTCGTTAGGAAACGACAAAGACATTGCTAATGCAATGATAATTCACACGGTCATGGCAAAGGTAGACCATGTTACCAAATCTCGTTTTGAAGAGCAGCTTGACTATGATACGCTGCCGTCTTGAAGAGATTGTGCTAGACAGCTGAATAAACGGTATCAGTATTTGTATGCAGAAGAGTCAACGCCCCATCAGTCTAAATCGTCCTTTGCTTGTGCTGATGGAGGACGTTCATCATCGTCTGTGTGCGTTTTCTGCAAGGCAGAAACGCACAATATTTATTCGTGTCCATCGTTTGCTGCAGTCTTAGTTATGCAGCGTTTTGAATTTGTCAAAACACAAAAGCTCTGCCTTAATTGTTTAGTGGTGGGGCATACGGTGTCAAAGTGTAAGGCATCAAAATGTAGAATTTGTTCGAAACCTCACCATTCCTTGCTTCACAGATATAGTACACCTGTTCAAGATGAGACGCCTTCTCTTCACGCGACTGCTTTAGAGGCATATTTGGGGCATGTGCTCAATAATGAGCAAGTCGTTCTTGCCACAGCTGTCGTAAATGTACGGGATAGATTCGGTCAGTTGCATCCTGCCAGAGCCCTGCTCGATAGTGGTTCCCAAATAAATTTGATGTCTGAAAGCATGGCTCAAATGCTACGACTCAAGCGGGAGCCAACTTCCCTAGCTATCTCAATGGTTGGTGGTGCAACAGTAGATAGCAAAAATAAGATATGTGCTTCTATCGAGTCGCGCATAAATTCTCACAACCTTTCTGCTGACTGTTGGGTATTGAAATCCATTTCAACAACACAGCCTACACATTCAATGGGTATTTCAAATTGGAAAATTCCTAAAAATATAAATCTTGCAGATCCAGAATTCTATAAGCCAGCTAAAGTTGACATTCTTTTGGGAGCAGAATTGTCCTACGAATTATTGTGCGTTGGTCAAATAAAATTAGGTTCTGAACTTCCTATAATGCAAAAAAC
>JAEIFZ010000028.1:0-35443 GCA_018904035.1 Zaprionus ornatus | reverse complement strand
TTTTTTAAGGAGTCCATATCTACTAAACTAGCCAAATAACGGAAAATTCGTACATAATATTTTGAACTCATTTCGTCAAGATATTCTAGAATCAATCAACAAATAAGTGATTTTCATACAATATATTTTAAGGAGGCTATATCTTCCAAACTAGCCAAATAACGGAAAATTCGTTTATAATATTTTGGACTCATTTCGCCTAGATGTTCAAGAATCAATCAACAAATAACGGATTTTCAAAAAATCTATTTTAAAGGTGCTATATCTTCCAAACTACCCAAAAAACGAAAAATTCGTACATAATATTTTGGTCTTAATTTGTCAAAATATTCTAGAATCAATCAACAAATAACGGATTTTCACAAAATATATTTTAAGGAGGCTATATCTCCTAAACTAGCCAAAAAACGGAAAATTCGTACATAATATTTTGGTCTCATTTCGCCGAGATGTTCAAGAATCAATCAACAAATTACGGATTTTCAAAAAACATTTTTTAAGGAGTCCATATATCCTAAACTAGCCAAATAACGGAAAATTCGTACATAATATTTTAGTCTCATTTCGCCGAGATTTTCAAGAATCAATCAACAAATAACGGATTTTCAAAATATATACATTTATTATTTTGGTCTTAATTTGTAAAGATATTCTAGAATCAATCAACAAATAAGGGATTTTCACACAATATAATTTAAGGAGGCTATATCTCCTAAACTAGCCAAAAAACGGAAAGTTCGTTTATAATATTTTGGTCTCATTTCGCCGAGATGTTCAAGAATCAATCAACAAATAACGTATTTTCAAAAAACATTTTTTTAAAGAGGCTTTATCTCCCAAACTACCCAAAAAACGGAAAATTCGTACATAATACTTTGGTCTCATTGCGTCGAGATTTTCAAGAATCAATCAACAAATAACGGATTTTCAAAATATATACATTTATTATTTTGGTCTTAATTTGTCAAGATATTCTAGAATCAATCAACAAATAAGGGATTTTCACACAATATATTTTAAGGAGGCTATACTAGCCAAAAAACGGAAAGTTCGTTTATAATATTTTGGTCTCATTTCGCCGAGATGTTCAAGAATCAATCAACAAATAACGGATTTCCAAAAAACATTTTTTAAGGAGTCCATATCTACTAAACTAGCCAAATAACGGAAAATTCGTACATAATATTTTGAACTCATTTCGTCAAGATATTCTAGAATCAATCAACAAATAAGTGATTTTCATACAATATATTTTAAGGAGGCTATATCTTCCAAACTAGCCAAATAACGGAAAATTCGTTTATAATATTTTGGACTCATTTCGCCGAGATGTTCAAGAATCAATCAACAAATAACGGATTTTCCAAAAATCTATTTTAAAGGTGCTATATCTTCCAAACTACCCAAAAAACGAAAAATTCGTACATAATATTTTGGTCTTAATTTGTCAAAATATTCTAGAATCAATCAACAAATAACGGATTTTCACAAAATATATTTTAAGGAGGCTATATCTCCTAAACTAGCCAAAAAACGGAAAATTCGTACATAATATTTTGGTCTCATTTCGCCGAGATGTTCAAGAATCAATCAACAAATTACGGATTTTCAAAAAACATTTTTTAAGGAGTCCATATCTCCTAAACTAGCCAAATAACGGAAAATTCGTACATAATATTTTAGTCTCATTTCGCCGAGATTTTCAAGAATCAATCAACAAATAACGGATTTTCAAAATATATACAGTTATTATTTTGGTCTTAATTTGTAAAGATATTCTAGAATCAATCAACAAATAAGGGATTTTCACACAATATAATTTAAGGAGGCTATATCTCCTAAACTAGCCAAAAAACGGAAAGTTCGTTTATAATATTTTGGTCTCATTTCGCCGAGATGTTCAAGAATCAATCAACAAATAACGGATTTCCAAAAAACATTTTTTAAGGAGTCCATATCTACTAAACTAGCCAAATAACGGAAAATTCGTACATAATATTTTAGTCTCATTTCGCCGAGATTTTCAAGAATCAATCAACAAATAACGGATTCAAAAAATATTAACATTTATTATTTTGGTCTTAATTTGTCAAGATATTCTAGAATCAATCAACAAATAAGGGATTTTCACACAATATATTTTAAGGAGGCTATATCTCCTAAACTAGCCAAAAAACGGAATGTTCGTAAATAATATTTTGGTCTCATTTCGCCGAGATGTTCAAGAATCAATCAACAAAATACGGATTTTCAAAAAACATTTTTTAAGGAGTCCATATCTCCTAAACTAGCCAAATAACGGAAAATTCGTACATAATATTTTGAACTCATTTCGTCAAGATATTCTAGAATCAATCAACAAATAAGTGATTTTCACACAATATATTTTAAGGAGGCTATATCTTCCAAACTAGCCAAATAACGGAAAATTCGTTTATAATATTTTGGACTCATTTCGCCGAGATGTTCAAGAATCAATCAACAAATAACGGATTTTCCAAAAATCTATTTTAAAGGTGCTATATCTTCCAAACTACCCAAAAAACGAAAAATTCGTACATAATATTTTGGTCTCATTTCGCCGAGATGTTCAAGAATCAATCAACAAATTACGGATTTTCAAAAAACATTTTTTAAGGAGTCCATATATCCTAAACTAGCCAAATAACGGAAAATTCGTACATAATATTTTGAACTCATTTCGTCAAGATATTCTAGAATCAATCAACAAATAAGGGATTTTCACAAAATATATTTTAAGGAGGCTATATCTCCTAAACTAGCCAAAAAACGGAAAATTCGTACATAATATTTTGGTCTCATTTCGCCGAGATGTTCAAGAATCAATCAACAAATTACGGATTTTCAAAAAACATTTTTTAAGGAGTCCATATATCCTAAACTAGCCAAATAACGGAAAATTCGTACATAATATTTTGAACTCATTTCGTCAAGATATTCTAGAATCAATCAACAAATAAGGGATTTTCACACAATATATTTTAAGGAGGCTATATCTCCTAAACTAGCCAAAAAACGGAAAATTCGTACATAATATTTTGGTCTCATTTCGCCGAGATGTTCAAGAATCAATCAACAAATTACGAATTTTCAAAAAACATTTTTTAAGGAGTCCATATCTCCTAAACTAGCCAAATAACGGAAAATTCGTACATAATATTTTGAACTCATTTCGTCAAGATATTCTAGAATCAATCAACAAATAACGGATTTTCCAAAAATATTTTTTTAAGGAGGCTTTATATCCTAAACTACCCAAAAAACGGAAAATTCGTACATAATATTTTAGTCTCATTTTGCCGAGATTTTTAATAAACAATCAACAGATTACGGATTTTCCAAATATATTTATTAAGGAGGCTATATCTCCTAAATAAGCATAATAATAATGTAAAATTCGTATATAATACTTTGGTCTCATTTCGCCGAGATTTTTAAGAATCAATCAACAGATAACGGATTTTCCAAAAATATTTATTAAGGAGTCTATATCTCCTAAACTAGCCTAAAAATAGAAAATTCGTACATAATAATTTGGTCTCATTTCGTCGAGATTTTCAAGAATCAATCAACAAATAACGGATTTTCAAAAAATATACATATATTATTTTGGTCTTAATTTGTCAATATATTCTAGAATCAATCAACAAATAACGGATTTTCACAAAATATATTTTAAGGAGGCTATATCTCCTAAACTAGCCAAAAACGGAAAATTCGTACATATTATTTTGGTCTCATTTCGCCGAGATGTTCAAGAATCAATCAACAAATAACGTATTTTCAAAAAACATTTTTTTAAAGAGGCTTTATCTCCTAAACTACCCAAAAAACGGAAAATTCGTACATAATACTTTGGTCTCATTTCGTCGAGATTTTCAAGAATCAATCAACAAATAACGGATTTTCAAAATATATACATTTATTATTTTGGTCTTAATTTGTCAAGATATTCTAGAATCAATCAACAAATAAGGGATTTTCACACAATATATTTTAAGGAGGCTATATCTCCTAAACTAGCCAAAAAACGGAAAGTTCGTTTATAATATTTTGGTCTCATTTCGCCGAGATGTTCAAGAATCAATCAACAAATAACGGATTTTCCAAAAAACATTTTTTAAGGAGTCCATATCTACTAAACTAGCCAAATAACGGAAAATTCGTACATAATATTTTAGTCTCATTTCGCCGAGATTTTCAAGAATCAATCAACAAATAACGGATTTTCCAAAAATCTATTTTAAAGGGGCTATATCTTCTAAACTACCCAAAAAGGAAAAATTCGTACATAATATTTTGGTCTTAATTTGTCAAAATATTCTAGAATCAATCAACAACTAACGGGTTTTCACAAAATATATTTTAAGGAGGGTATATTTCTAAACTATCCAAAAAACGGAAAATTCGTACATAATATTTTGGTCTCATTTCGTCGAGATTTTCAAGAATCAATCAACAAATAACGGATTTTCCAAAAATCTATTTTAAAGGGGCTATAAATTCTAAACTACCCAAAAAGGAAAAATTCGTACATAATATTTTGGTCTTAATTTGTCAAAATATTCTAGAATCAATCAACAAATAACGGGTTTT
The DNA here is from genome assembly GCA_018904035.1 of Zaprionus ornatus. Taxonomy (NCBI): domain Eukaryota; kingdom Metazoa; phylum Arthropoda; class Insecta; order Diptera; family Drosophilidae; genus Zaprionus; species Zaprionus ornatus. The sequence continues at coordinate 30,826 of JAEIFZ010000028.1, read as the reverse complement.
CACAAAATATATTTTAAGGAGGGTATATTTCTAAACTATCCAAAAAACGGAAAATTCGTACATAATATTTTGGTCTCATTTCGTCGAGATATTGAAGAATCAATCAACAGATAACGGATTTTCCAAAAATATTTATTAAGGTGGCTTTATCTCCTAAACTACCCAAAAAACGGAAAATTCGTTCATAATACTTTGGTCTCATTTCGTCGAGATATTGAAGAATCAATCAACAGATAACGGATTTTCCAAAAATATTTATTAATGAGGATATATCTCCTAAACTACCCAAAAAACGGAAAATTCGTACATAATACTTTGGTCTCATTTCGTCGAGATATTGAAGAATCAATCAACAGATAACGGATTTTCCAAAAATATTTATTAAGGAGGCTGTATCTCCTAAACTACCCAAAAAACGGAAAATTCGTACATAATATTTTAGTCTCATTTTGCCGAGATTTTTAAGAATCAATCAACAGATAACGGATTTTCCAAAAATATTTATTATGGAGGCTATATCTCCTTAACAAGCATAATAATGAGAAATTCGTATATAATACTTTGGTCTCATTTCGCAGAGATTTTTAAGAATCAATCAACAGATAACGGATTTTCCAAAAATATTTATTAAGGAGTCTATATCTCCTAAACTAGCCTAAAAAATGGAAAATTCGTACATAATAATTTGGTCTCATTTCGTCGAGATTTTCAAGAATCAATCAACAAATAACGGATTTTCAAAAAATATACATTTATTATTTTTGTCTTAATTTGTCAATATATTCTAGAATCAATCAACAAATAAGAGATTTTCACAAAATCTATTATTAATTTATCAATATATTCTATTTGAAGACTTAAATTTGAGCCCCCACATTTTTTGTTATTTTTATATATATTATCTTTCTTCTTATTATTAGCATGTAATTAGATAAAACCCGTCTTTTTAGTCTAGTCAGACTACCCTAAGAGTAGGTATAAGTGGTTACAGGGTATTGGCTCGCTCACCACGCGGACGTCAAACACCAGCAGAGAGAGCAAGCGCAGCTCGAAAGTAACGGGAAAACAACAGGTGCAGCCGAAAACCAACGGAGAGATCAAGTACAGTCAGACAATGGGAAAAGGCGAGCGCAGCCAAACGACAGAGCGAGCGCCACAGCAGAGCGAACGTCGAACGAAAGAGCGAACACAGCCAAACAACAGAGTGAGCGCCGCAGCAGAGCGAGCACCGAACGACAGAGCGAGCGCAGCCGAATGACAGAGCGAGCGCCGTAGCAGAGCGAGCGGAACGACAGAGCAAGCGCAGCCGAACGACAGAGCAAGCGCAGCCGAACGACAGAGCGAGCGCCGCAGCAGAGCGAGCGGAACGACAGAGCAAGCGCAGCCGAACGACAGAGCGAGCGCAGCCAAACGAGAGAGAGCTGCAGTCACCACAGCCGAGAGAGCGTTGCAGTCACCGCAGCCGAGAGAGCGCTGCAGTCACCGCAGCCAAGAGAGCGCTGCAGTCACCGCAGCCAAGAGAGCGCTGCAGTCACAGCAGCCGAGAGAGCGCGGCAGAGTGCGTGGATAGCTGATGCTTGGCGACTGCGCTGCTGGGATTAACGCCGGCACATGGAAGGGGGAAATTAATTGCGGCACGCGCTAATTTTGGCACTGGAAGTGGCGAACTTAGACCGTGCGGAAGCAAAAAGGAGGACAAGCAGAAACATATAAGTAAAGACGCGTGGACCAAGGTGAGCGAGCCGCCAGATGGTTGATTTTAGGCAGGGCCCGGGTTCCCGGGGCAGAGGAGACGGTGTTTAGGTAGGGCAAGGGTAGGCATAGGTATTAGTTAGTTTTTCTAGGCTAAGTTAATGAAATAAAGACGATGTTTACCAATGAAAGTGCGCATGTCTGCTCAAGGGAACGAAAGGGCGCGTGAATGTGTGAGTGTATAAGTGTGTGCATGTGTCGGCGCAGGCGGCGAACGCGAGACCACGTGGCTCAAGCTTACAGGTGGCGTAAGGTAGCGTCTGAAGGCTGGGGTGCGCTCAGTCGCGCCAGGGCCACTTTACAGGAATAATTTGTAAAATTTGCTGAGACCCGAGCCGAAACCAAGAGAGTGACCTTCTGGGGTTTTGGGGTCATCGCAGAGACGAACACGTGGTGTCCCGCTGAGCCGGCATGGCCGACTTTGCAGCGTGTGTGTGTCGTTGAAAATCGTGCGCAACGGCCAACAAATGGATCCAGTGGCCGCCCTCCCCCGCTTCGCTAATGGTCTCGGAGCCGGGTATTTACCTCAAGCTTCTGGGACCATCGACTAGTGGCTGCTCCAGAGGTTCCACTGTACGTGCTGGGTATTTACCGGCTTGCACGTCAGTGGAGCCACGGAGCAGTGTGAGGCCACGTGGACGCCTGTCCGCCTTTGCGCACGCCCACGCTGTGTGGCGACGCCTGACTAGTGGCCGCCCGCGAGATTGGGTTTATCTCGGAACCGGGTATTTACCTCGTGTTCCGGGATTCACCGACTCGCGGCTGTTCTCGAGGTTCCACTGTATGTGCTGGGTATTTACCGGCTTGCACACCAGTGGAACTCCGGAACAGTTTGGCCACGCCGTCTGGCGCCCCCTTCGCCCTCGCACACGCGCGCTCTGCCTATCGACGTCAGACCAGTGGCCACCATCCGTGACTCGGTTAATCTCGGAACCGGGTATTTACCTCGTGTTCCGGGATTCACCGGCTCGCGGTTGTTCTCGAGGCTCCACAGTATGTGCTGGGTATTTACCGGCTTGCACATCAGTGGAGCCCTGGAACAGCTTGGGCCACGTGGTCTCGCGTTCGGCGCCTGCGCCGACACATGCACACACTTATACACTCACACACTCACACATTCACGCGCCCTTTCGTTCCCTTGAGCAGACATGCGCACTTTCGTTGGTAAACATCGTCTTTATTTCATTAACTTAGCCTAAAAAACTAACTAATACCTATGCCTACCCTTGCCCTACCTAAACACCGTCTCCTCTGCCCCGGGAACACGGGCCCTGCCTAAAATCAACCATCTGGCGGCTCGCTCACCTTGGTCCACGCGTCTTTACTTATATGTTTCTGCTTGTCCTCCTTTTTGCTTCCGCACGGTCTAAGTTCGCCACTTCGAGTGCCAAAATTAGCGGGAACCGCAATTAATTTCCCCCTTCCATGAGCTGGCGTTAATCCCAGCAGCGCAGTCGCCAAGCATCAGCTATCCACGCACTCTGCCGCGCTCTCTCGGATGCTGTGACTGCAGCGCTCTCTTGGCTGCGGTGACTGCAGCGCTCTCTCGGCTGCGGTGACTGCAGCGCTCTCTCGGCTGCGGTGACTGCAACGCTCTCTCGGCTGTGGTGACTGCAGCTCTCTCTCGTTTGGCTGCGCTCGCTCTGTCGTTCGGCTGCGCTTGCTCTGTCGTTCCGCTCGCTCTGCTGCGGCGCTCGCTCTGTCGTTCGGCTGCGCTCGCTCTGTCGTTCGGCTGCGCTCGCTCTGTCGTTCGGCTGCGCTTCCTCTGTCGTTCCGCTCGCTCTGCAACGGCGCTCGCTCTGTCATTCGGCTGCGCTTGCTCTGTCGTTCCGCTCGCTCTGCTGCGGCGCTCGCTCTGTCGTTCGGCTGCGCTTGCTCTGTCGTTCCGCTCGCTCTGCTGCGGCGCTCGCTCTGTCGTTCGACTGCGCTTGCTCTGTCGTTCCGCTCGCTCTGCTACGGCGCTCGCTCTGTCGTTCGGCTGCGCTTGCTCTGCCGTTCGGCGCTCGTTCTGCTGCGGCGGTCGCTCTATCGTTCGGTGCTCGCTCTGCTGCGGCGCTCACTCTGTTGTTTGGCTGTGTTGGCTCTTTCGTTCGACGTTCGCTCTGCTGCGGCGCTCGCTCTGTCGTTTGGCTGCGCTTGCTCTGCCGTTCGGCGCTCGTTCTGCTGCGGCGCTCGCTCTGTCGTTCGGCTGCGCTTGCTCTGTCGTTCCGCTCGCTCTGCTACGGCGCTCGCTCTGTCGTTCGGCTGCGCTTGCTCTGCCGTTCGGCGCTCGTTCTGCTGCGGCGCTCGCTCTGTCGTTCGGTGCTCGCTCTGCTGCGGAGCTCACTTTGTTGTTTGGCTGTGTTCGCTCTTTCGTTCGACGTTCGCTCTGCTGCGGCGCTCGCTCTGTCGTTTGGCTGCGCTCGCTCTGTCGTTCGGCTGCGCTTGCTCTGTCGTTCGGCTGTGCTTGCTCTGTCGTTCGGCGCTCGCTCTGCTGTGGCGCTCACTCTGTTGTTTGGCTGCGTTCGGTCTTTCGTTCGACGTTCGCTCTGCTGTGGCGCTCGCTCTGTCGTTTGGCGCTCGCTCTGCTGCGGCGTTCGCTCTGTTGTTCGGCGCCTAGCACCGCACCTCTCGCCCGAGATAACTCGACGGTAGAGAGAAGGGGACCTGCCGAAGTCGCCATCGGGGGGTGAGCGAGCCGAGGGCCATCGTGTTTTCCGATCGGGTCGCCCGAAGCCCGATTATTCTGTATATAAGGCGGGCTGCTGGCTGGCAAAAGGCAGTCAAGCAGCAGCAGCCCAAGTGAGCACATCGGGACCAAGCTAAAGAAAACAAGGACAATAAAAATTTAAAAAAAGAAAAGGAGATCTCCACGAGAATCCAAAAAAAGTGCCAAGTGAAAAAAACCCGCCGCGTACGACAACACATCCTGGAACCAGGTTAATCGCCGCCGAGTCGCGAATAAGGACATCCTCGAGCCAGCGTAAATACCCACCCGAGACACCGAGGAAAACACGGGAAACTTTTCAAGCCGAATAGAACGAGACAGGAACCAACGATGGTGGGCGTCCGGAAGCCGGAACTGGAGGCACTGGCTGACGAATTTAACTTGGACCGAGGAGGCACCGTGGAGGAATTGCGGTCCCGCATGACCACCTTCATCCACAGGAAGGACCACTCATCGGCCACCTTGGAGCGGTTGGCCACCCTAGAGGCGCAATTTGGCAATGCCGTGAGTCCGGACAGGAGACTTCCCACTGACAGGACGGCCGGGAGTTCACCAGTAAGGCCACTCACGATGGAGGATCGGCCGAGGATAAGCAATAGGCCGCCCGAGGAGTTAAAACCAATAGTGCCGAATCTGACCATCCCCGTGCCCGTACCCACAGCACTCCGAGCAACCGAGCGACAGGAACCAGAGTGCTCGGAAGGATCCGAGCGACACGACAGCATGACCCTGGCCCACACAGCGGACCGCATGCGCAGATGGGGAATCACTTTCGACGGCAAATCAGACCCCCTGCGTTTCGTCGAAAGATTGGAGGAACGAGCAACGACGTACAGGATCGACACCAGAGACATTCCACAGGCCCTCCCAGAATTGTTAACGGGTACCGCCGAGGATTGGTTCCGGACAAGCGGACTGTAAGGAGAGACGTGGACCGTCTTTCGGAAGGAATTCCTCGATTTTTTCCTGCTGCCTCGTTACTTCCAGCGACTGGAGGATGAGATCCGACTGCGCTATCAGAAGGCGGGGGAACCATACAAAACATATATGGTCGACATTCGCCTGATGATGCGCAGAGCCGGATACACGGAGGCCCAGGAACTGGAGAGGGTTTACGAAAACCTGCAACCGATATACAAACTCTTCGTAAGGCGGACCGACTTCCAGACACTCCGGGAATTGACGGCCCTGGTAATAAATTACGAAGTCACTAGGGAGCGGGAACAACAGCAACAACGGTGGAGTTCGTACCAACAGCAGACGAAGGGGACAGGTAATGCACGGAACGGCGCTCAACGAGGGGCATCGTCGCACCCCAACCTCAACGTGCCACCGGACCCGACGACTTCAGAGGAACAGGGAAGATCAACGTCCGAGAGGCCTGCCGGAACTGCGGGGAAGTAGGACACTTCAGTCGGGAATGTCAAGGGCAGAGAATCTTCTTCTGCTGGACATGCGGCAAGCGGGGAGTGCGCACCGTGGACTGTTGCCCGACCCAAACGTCGGGAAACGGACAACCGCCCTCACTGAAACTGGATGCAGCGGGGGCAGCGACCACAACCATCCGGAAGTAGCAAGATTATTGCGAGTCCACGGCGGACGCATCTCGGCCCGAATTATAATCGAAGGATACGTGGTGTGGGCAACCGTCGACACAGGGGCAACGAGGAGCTTCATCGGAGAACGTCTGGCACAGAAGATCGAGAACCCAGAGAACCTATGCCAGGTGAAGACAGTGGTCGCCTTAGCAGATGGCATCCGGAAGGAACTCACGCGAGCAACATGGGCGGACATACAACTGGGAACATCTTGCACCCAGGTGCAGATGTTAATATTACCCGTTGTACTGGACGACGTGTTGCTGGGACTGGATTTCCTTGGGGCCATCAACACGACTCTAACCTGCGAGGGAGTGACATTGCACCTGGGAACCCGAACCGCCACACCAATGAAGAGCCAGGACCCGGAACACAGGAATCAGGACACGCACAAGGACCAGCCCATAGAACAGAGAGATGCAGCCGGCAACCGCGCGGCTAGCAGCTCACGCAGGAATCAGGACACGCACAAGGACCAGCCCATAGAACAGGGAGATGTAGCCGGCTAGCAGCTCACACAGGAATCAGGACGCAGAGCAAGGAGATGCAGCCGGCAACCGCGCGGCTGGCATCTCACACAGGAATCAGGACGCAGAGCTAGGAGATGCAGCCGGCAACCGCGCGGCTGGCATCTCACCCAGGAATCAGGACACAGAGCAAGGAGATACAACCGGCAACCAAGCGACCGCCATCAAACCCCCGGAACAAAACACAGAGGGACCAAATGTGACAGCTAACCACCAGAACCAGGACGACCCGAGACATCCAGAACGGATGGAGGACCTGCTAGGACCCAAGAACGACGAGGCAGTCCGGAGGAACCCGTTCCGGAAGAGGGAGGATAAAAGAGGCGGAACACGTGATCGTGATGAAGGACGACCGACCCATCAAGCAGCGTTATTACCCAAAGAACCCCGCAATGCTGGAAATCATCAACGCCCAGATCGACGAATTGCTCAGGGAAGGATGCATCGAGCCTTCGAAGAGCCCACACAGCGCCCCGATCGTCCTGGTAGGGAAAAAAACGGGCGAAATGCGGATGTGCGTGGATTTTCGACAGCTGAACGCACGCTCGATCCCCGATGCATACCCCCTCCCACGAATCAACTCCATCCTGGAACGACTCCGAAACGCCAGATACATTAGCACGCTGGACTTAAAGAGCGGATACTGGCAGATCCCCATGGCCAAAAGGAGCCGCGAGTGTACCGCGTTTACGGTACCCGGAAGGGGTCTGTTCCAGTGGAGAGTTATGCCCTTTGGACTACATTCCGCCCCCGCGACATTCCAACGCGCCCTGGACCAGGTAATAGGACCGGAGATGGAGCCCCACGCGTTCGCCTACTTAGACGACATCATCGTCATAGGTACTTCAATGGAGGATCATGTCCAGAACCTACGCGAAGTATTTAGAAGGTTGAGGGCAGCAAACCTTCGCCTCAACCGGAAGAAGTGTCATTTCTTCCAACGCAAGCTGGTGTACCTAGGCCATGTCGTCAGTGAGCACGGGATCCATACCGATCCAGACAAAATAGCAGCGGTACGGAAATTGCAACCCACGTCGAACCCAAAGGAACTACGCCGGTGCCTAGGAATAGCCTCATGGTACAGACGGTTCGTCCCGAACTTCGCCACCGTCGTACAGCCAATTTCGTTATTACTGCGTAAAGGACGCCGCTAGGAATGGGGGAACGAGCAGCAGGAAGCATTCGACCGACTCAAGGCCCTCCTCACCGAAGCACCTGTAGTATGCATACATATTTAATAACTACTGTACACACCGTTAGAATGTTAACAGAAAGAGAGCGGATCGGCGCTCTCACAGAATGTGCACGTGGATGCGTTCTGTTAAATAGCGCTCTAGCTTAAGAGAGCTTAAGAGAGCATGTAACATTTAACATAACATTTAACAGAATGTCTGCATTCTGTTACATAGCGCTCCAGCTTAAGAGAGCATAATTGCACATGTAATATTTAGCATAATTAGCATAACGTTTAGCATAAGCATAACCATCTCTCTCCACGATAAGCTTTAGGCTTACTTAGACACTAAGAATACAATGTCAAAAGAAGATTCAACTGAACGTTGGAAGCGGCACCTTCGCTGCCTCCAACTTCTAATCAAATAAAATAAAAAGTTAATTTTACCAATTCTCTGGCTTCACCATTTACATGGCGACCGTGACAGGACAGCCACATATACAAACTAAAAAAAAAAAGGTTACAAAAACAAGGAGCGCATCAGGAGGAAGAAGAGATCCTCCCTCCTGGTAGACAAAGGTAGCAAAGCTGCAACCCGCACTCCTGCACCAGCCACGCCAACATCAGCAATCTTTGGTATACCATTGACCGAAGTAAAGCGTCAGCCTCGTGCACGTCCACAGCAGCAGCACGGCCAGCATCCGCAGCATTCGCAGCATCCACAGAAGCACCACGTGCGCGGGAGATCAGCAGCAACAACAACATAAGAAACAACAAGTGTGAGAGGCAAACCGCAAACACGTGCGGCGGAGATTGGAGACTGGATAAAGCCAAAAAAACACTGAGTGAGTAGAGTGTGGCAATGAGTAAACGCGGAGGCCTTAAAAATAAAATAAATAAAAGAATAGCACATATCAAGTGGCTATTATATACCAACAAAACGCCGCCCCCATGGGCAACGGCACAGAAGTTAACTGCCGAACTTGATTTTCTAAGAGAAAACCTCCAGCAAAGAAAGCTCTGCCCCACAACTCACTCAGCAAATATAAAACACATTAACGAAACTTCGATTCAAAAACCACAATCTCCCAAGCCGTTGCCGAAAAAGCCGGACGTCTGCCCAAACGACTGCGCTGGACCGTTGTACGCAGCAACATGCGTATCCACATGTTTAGGACGAAAGACCAGTGCGAAGACCAGCGCCGGCCCCGCCTAATCCAATAGGCCCCGGACATCAGCAGCAGAAACAACAACAGCGAGAGGGGCACTCCGCCACTCCGCTCGATTAGAAGTATAGCCCGTAAAGCTATACAAAACACTAGGCAGAAAAAAAAAAATGTAAAAAAAAAAAATATAAATGCAGTAATTAAAAAAAAAATTTTACCGAAAATAGTAAAAAAAAAATATATTGTAAAAATATATATGTATATAATATACTAAAAATATATATACACAATAATACATACAATGTTAATAATAATTGCACAAATTGTCCTTAAAAATTATACATAAAAAAATGAAAAACATAAAAATTTCAAAAAGGAGAGCACAAAAAAAAAAAAAAAAAACATTGAAACAAATAATAACATATTTAGTTTGTTACCTTAAGAAATGAAATAAATTGAATATAATGAATTACAAAAACAAAAAAATATATTAATTAAAACATTGGCAAAAATTTTAAAATCAACTTAAAGTATGGCTACACTAAAAGCAATTAGAGAAAAACATGATAGAGTTGAGTTTAGCATTATCATAAAGAAAAAGTTCATATCCACAAAAGAATGGAATGGCATGAAATATGCACATTGATTAGAAACATAAAAATTCAATTCGATAAGTCTTATAAGTGCTTATCGCCGAATAGGCCTATACAGGCAGATACAATACAAAAACATGCGTCAATATTAGTCGATTGCTTTAATGAAGCACGAAAACTAATACATGAACATAGGAAAATAATCAATTCAGAAAACTGGTCTGAGCTATCAAGACTATTAATCAAACTTCGATTAAATTTAATAACAGTTAAAAGGAAATTTAGTTTGGAAATATCAATTCCAAAAATACTAAATACCCCTTTAACGATTTATGCAGACGAACAATCGGAATCAACAGAAACAGAAGAAATTGATTTAGAAGACACCAAGCTTGAAGAAAAATATACCGATATCAGGGAAAAGATCTATTAAACTTAACTATTCCAGCTATATTAACATTAGCTGAACTATCAGGTCAAGAATTGTCCGATAATATAAAAACAGAACATACAATGGCACAAACCAATATTGATTTCCTAAATACAGCATCAAAGCTTATACCTGACTTTGATGGTAAAGCTGAAAACTTGACAAGTTTTATAGATGCTTTAAATATAATAAACATAATTAAAGGAGAATATGAATCTCTAGCTGTTTCGGTTCTAAAAACCAAACTAAAAGGCACAGCGAGAAATCTAATAAGCAGTGAAACTACAATAACACAGGTAATTTCAAGTCTTAGAAGAAACGTTAAAGGTGAATCAGTTGAAGTGATAACAGCAAAGCTGATGAACCTTCAACAAAAGAATAAAACTGCCAACCAATATACAAAAGAGGTTGAACATATGACTAAAGCTCTTGAAAGTGCATATATTAGTGATGGACTTCCACTGAACTAGCCAATAAATATAGCACACAAATTGCTATCAAGGCTATGACCACAAATTGTTCCATAGAGAAAGTAAAGCTTATAATGCAAGCTGGTACTTTCAACACAATGAACGACGCTATCTCAAAGTTCGTTGGTAGCTGTACCGACGCAACTGGGAAGAGCGACACAGTATTGTTCTGTCGTCATAATAGAGGCAACCGTAATGGCAACTCAAATAGAGGCAGAAACAATAATGGAAATTTTAACAATTATAACAATTACTACAGAAATAGAAACAATAACCGAGGTAACCGAGGAAGCGGTAACCGCGGTAATAACAATCCCAATCGAGGTAGAAGTTATAACAACACAAATAACAATAACAACAATGTCCGAATTACACAAGGCTCTTCGGAAAACCAACAAGGACCTTTAGATACACAAAACTAGTTTATTCGATCAATCTCAATCTAAATATATATGCAAATTTTTCAAATGTAGAAACAAACAAAAACTTGACATTCCTAATAGACACTGGAGCAGACGTTTCACTTTTAAAAGAAAATGTCATAGAATCCACGAACGTTGATAATAATCAACAGATAAATATTCAAGGCATAGGCCAAGGAGTCGAACACTCCATAGGAATGATCAATACAGAAATTCAAACAGGAAAATTCGTAATACCACACAATTTTCACGTTGTTAATTTTAAATTTCCAATACCATGTGATGGTATACTAGGCATTGACTTTATTAAGAAGTACAATTGTCAACTTGACTTCAAAACGAATGAGGACTGGTTAATAATTAGACCCAATAACTTAAAATATCCGATTTATGTACCAATTACATATTATGCTGGAAATAACACAACTCTTCTACCAGCAAGATCCGAAGTAATCCGTAGAATTTCAATAAGTCCGTCTGATATTGATATATTAATACCTAATCAAGAAATTCAACCTGGTATTTTTATAGCGAATATGGTAGCAAAAGCTAACATGGCTATTGTCCGACTACTAAATACAACAGCAAATAACCAAATGGTGAACCTAGATAAAATAGAATATGAATCATTAGAAAATTACAACGTCATTAAATCCGACAAAAGAGAAAGAATGGAAAATGTATTGGCAAAGCTAAAAAAAAATTTTCCGCCACTTTTCAAAAACACACTTGAAAAATTATGCATACAATACAGTGATGTATTCGGACTTGAAACCGAATCAATTACAACAAATAATTTTTATAAACAAAAATTAAGATTGAAAGACAATGAACCAGTTTATATAAAAAACTACAGAAACCCTCATAACCACATAGAAGAAATAAAGTCCCAAGTACAAAAAACTTATTAGAGACAAAATAGTAGAACCATCTGTATCAGAATACAGCAGCCCACTGCTACTTGTTCCGAAAAAGCTCTACCGGATTCTAATAATAAAAGATGGCGATTAGTAATAGACTATCGTCAAATAAATAAAAAACTACTGTCCGATAAATTTCCGCTCCCTAGAATAGACGATATACTCGATCAATTAGGAAGAGCAAAATATTTCTCATGTCTAGACTTAATGTCTGGTTTTCATCAAATAGAACTTGATGAAAATTGTAGAAATATAACGTCATTTTCAACGAGCAATGGCTCATATCGCTTCACGCGACTGCCATACGGCTTAAAAATAGCGCCCAATTCATTCCAACGAATGATGACTATAGCATTCTCTGGATTAGAACCTTCGCAAGCTTTCCTATACATGGACGACTTGGTTGTAATTGGTTGCTCCGAAAAACATATGGTTAAAAATTTAACAAACGTCTTTGACATATGTAGGAAGTATAACCTGAAATTACACCCAGAAAAATGTTCATTCTTCATGCATGAAGTAACCTTTTAGGCCATAAATGCACTGATAAAGGAATCTTGCCTGATGACAAGAAATATGACGTCATCCAAAAGTATCCAATTCCCACAGATGCAGATAGCGCTAGACGATTTGTTGCATTCTGCAATTACTATCGACGTTTTATAAAAAACTTCGCCGACTATTCACGGCACATAACGAGATTATGTAAAAAGAATGTTCCTTTTGAATGGACAGAAGAATGCCAGAACGCATTCGATTATTTAAAGCAAGCGTTAATGAATCCAACCTTGCTACAATATCCTGACTTTAGCAAAGAATTTTGCATAATAACAGATGCAAGTAAGCAAGCATGCGGAGCAGTTTTAACTCAAAGCCATAATGGACTCCAACTTCCAGTTGCATACGCATCTAGATCATTCACAAAGGGTGAAAGTAATAAGAGTACAACAGAACAAGAGTTAGCAGCGATACACTGGGCAATAGTACATTTTCGACCATATATCTATGGCAAACACTTCCTAGTAAAAACCGATCACAGACCACTCACATATCTTTTTTCAATGGTTAATCCAAGTTCTAAATTGACACGCATGAGGTTGGAATTAGAAGAATATGATTTCACTGTAGAGTATCTAAAGGGAAAAGACAATTTTGTGGCAGATGCACTGTCACGTATTACAATAAATGAGCTGAAGGATATGTCAGCAAACGTCTTAAAAGTCACTACAAGACAACAAAGTAAACAGAAAAATTTCTGCGCAGAAACAAATATAAATAAACGAGAAGAAACCCTTGTTAACGCTTCTAAGCCCAACGTATACGAAGTCATTAATAATGACGAAATACGAAAAGTAGTGACCTTGCGAATAACTGAATCAAAATGTTTATTTAAACGTGGAAATAAAGTTATAGCAAGAATTGGTGTTAGTGATCTGTACACCAATGGAATTCTAGACTTAGGTCAGTTCTTCCAAAGGCTTGAAACACAAGCCGGTATACACGAGATCAGCCAACTCAAAGTGGCACCGAGCGAAAAGATCTTTGAAACGATTTCAATGGACTCTTTTAAAAGAATGGGCAATAAATTATTAAAAGTATTAAGAGTAGCGCTACTCAAGCCGGTGACCCAAATATATGATCAAAAAGATCAAGAAGCGATACTGTTTACATACCATGACGATCCAATTCAAGGAGGTCATACAGGCATAACAAAAACGCTAGCGAAAATTAAAAGATATTATTATTGGAAAAATATGACACGTCATATAAAAGAGTACATAAAAAAATGTCAAAAATGCCTGACGTCTAAAACAACGACACATACAAAAACACCCCTTACACTAACAGAGACACCCACTTACGCTTTTGACAGAGTGATAGTAGACACTATTGGTCCACTACCTAAATCTGAAAATGGTAATGAATATGCAGTCACTCTAATCTGTGATTTAACAAAATATTTAGTTGCCATACCAATTCCCAATAAAAATGCAAATACAGTCGCAAAAGCTATATTTGAATCTTTTATTCTGCAGTACGGTCCAATGAAGACGTTCATTACGGACATGGGAACAGAATATAAAAATAGCATTATAACCGACTTGTGTAAATATTTAAAAATAGACAACATAACGTCTACAGCTCATCACCACCAAACACTAGGTACCGTCGAAAGAAGTCATAGAACCTTCAACGAATACATACGTTCATATATATCAGTAGATAAAACTGACTGGGACATGTGGTTACAATATTTTGTTTATTGCTTTAACACTACACCATCCGTAACACATAATTACTGTCCATATGAACTTGTATTTGGTAAAACTAGTAACTTAGCAAAACAACTTAGTAGCATAGATAATATAGACCCTATATATAACGTAGATGACTACGCTAAAGAAGTTAAATTTAGACTAGAAAACGCGTACAAGAGGGCACGCATATTATTAGAAAGCAACAAAATAAAACAAAAAAACAATTATGATAAGAAAGTTAGCGATTTTAAACTAAAGGTAGGAGATAACGTTTTAGTAAAAAACGAAACAGGTCATAAACTAGAACCAATGTATATAGGACCATTTGAAGTAATTAGAATAGAAAAGAATAACAACATAGTAATTAGAAATAAAAAGAACAAAGAACAGAAAGTACATAAGGACAGGTTAAAAATGTTTATTTCACAATTGTAATTAGTATGGCCATGCTAAGACAAAAATACTTCATCTACGTTTCTATACTTATTTGTAATTCAATATATTAAAAAAATAAAAAAAAAAAAAGGAAAACAAACAAAAAGAAAAGAAAATCTTCCTTTGTTAATTAAAAATTAAAATTAAAATTAAAATAACTTCATATATTACGTTATTTTCCAAAAGGAGGGAGATGTAGTATGCATACATATTTAATAACTACTGTACACACCGTTAGAATGTTAACAGAAAGAGAGCGGATCGGCGCTCTCACAGAATGTGCACGTGGATGAGTTCTGTTAAATAGCGCTCTAGCTTAAGAGAGCTTAAGAGAGCATGTAACATTTAACATAACATTTAACAGAATGTCTGCATTCTGTTACATAGCGCTCCAGCTTAAGAGAGCATAATTGCACATGTAATATTTAGCATAATTAGCATAACGTTTAGCATAAGCATAACCATCTCTCTCCACGATAAGCTTTAGGCTTACTTAGACACTAAGAATACAATGTCAAAAGAAGATTCAACTGAACGTTGGAAGCGGCACCTTCGCTGCCTCCAACTTCTAATCAAATAAAATAAAAAGTTAATTTTACCAATTCTCTGGCTTCACCATTTACACACCAGTGCTCGCATGTCCGGACTTCAGCCGAAAATTCGCACTCCAGACCGACGCGAGTGATTACGGACTGGGAGGCGTCCTCACCCAGGAGACGGAAGAAGGGGAACGTGTCATCGCCTACGTGAGCCGTCGCCTCCTCAAGGCAGAGGAGAACTACTCGGCGAAGGAGAAGGAGTGTCTGGCGATCATTTGGGCTATTCGTAAGTTACGTTGTTACCTAGAGGGGTACCGTTTCGACGTAATCACGGACCACCTAGCGCTGAAATGGCTCAACACCATCGAAAACCCAACGGGTAGGATCGCACGATGGGCCCTCGAGTTACAGCAATACCAGTTCGACGTGCACTACCGGAAGGGGAAGCAGAATGTAGTAGCAGACGCCCTCTCCCGACAGCCGATGGACACCTTACTTCAGGCCGTGACCGAATGCCGATGCAAACAACTGGAAGAGGAACCCGAGAAGTACCCCGATTACGCCATACAGGATGGCAGACTCTATCGACACCTAGGATTTAAACCCGACGAAGAGGACAACACCCCATGGAAGCTGTGCGTAGGGAAAGAGACGAGAGGAAGGATCATGCAGGAGTGCCATGACGCGCCAACAGCCGGACATCTAGGAATCAGGAAAACTACGACAAGGGTTGCCCAGAGGTACTACTGGCCAGGGATGTTCCGAGACGTCGCGCGGTACGTTAAAAGATGCATCATTTGCCAGAAGTTTAAAGCTGAGCAGTGCAAGCCGGCCGGGAAAATGCAGACGAGACGAGTCCAGGAACCATTCGACACCCTGTGCGCAGACTTCGTGGGACCATTACCGAGGTCCAAACAAGGGAACACGGTGCTATTGGTTTTCCTCGACCTGTTCTCCAAGTGGGTCGAACTTGTCGCATTACGCAAGGCTACCACTGCACACCTGGAGAAGGCGTTCAGAGAGAGGATCCTCGCACGTTTCGGAACACCTAGGACGTTTGTTTGTGACAATGGGACACAATTCACCAGTCGCGCGTTCAAGGCGTTTAGCAAGCGAGTGGGCATGCAGTTGGAGCATACGGCACCATACAGTCCTCAGCAGAACGCCACGGAACGAGCAAACAGGACCATCAAAACTATGATTGCTCAATACATTGACGGGCCGCAGAACACATGGGACGTTCTACTTCCGGAGATATCACTCGCCATCAACAGCAGCGTCTCAGATACTACGGGGTTCAGCCCCGCCTTCCTGGTACAAGGACGCGAACCACAACTACCGGGAGCACTTCACGACGAAGTTACCCCTGGCACAGGACAAGACAGTCGTGACCCCAACAAGCGAGCACAACAAATGAAGCAATTATTTTTGGTGGCACGGGAAAATGAGCAGCGGGCATCGGCCGAACAAAGTCGCCATTACAACTTACGGCGACGGGAATGGCGACCAACCCTAAAAACACTGGTGCTACTCCGTCAGCATGTCCTCTCAAAGGCGGCGGATGGTTTCGCGGCCAAATTAGCGCCAAAATACGAAGGGCCCTATAAGGTAATCCGTTTCCTCTCCCAAAACATAGTTCGACTCCAGCGCGAAGGGACCCGAGAGCGTCGCACTGCCCACATAGCTGACCTGAAGCCGTTCCAACAAGAAGAGGAAGACCCACGAGACAGCAGCGAGGGACAACTTAGGCCAGTCGACAAGGCCATCTAGCTCTTAAGATTTACTTTTAATTTATTCTTTCCAATTTCACACAAACACCGTCTCACCGTTCCGTAGGGCTTGGCTAGGTAGGGTTAGATTTCTGGGGTATAACCGCGTTTATATCCCACAGAGACAAAAGACAACAATGGCCGGAAGACACCAGTGGGACGAGAACCGCCGGGAAGTGGAAGACTGGCTCGAGGGACTGCCCGACGCGATGGCTGCCGGCGAGGAACACCCCCCACGTGCAGACGTGAACATGGCTCATGACGTGAGGGTGATAGACGACGACGACGCCAGCACCATCGTGTTCCCCGGCATACAGCCCGTCTCCATCCCCATCCTCAGCTCAACCACCAACACCCCCGAGATGTCTTGCGCCCATCTAAAGGTGATCGAGGACGAAGGAGGAGTGTCCTCTACCCGTCCAGGGAGAGCCCTTCGCTGGGTCGACCCGGAGGCGCCCACATCCCCGGAGGAAGCGAGTGAGCGCGCGGCAGCTATTCTCGCACCCTCACACCCGCCGACCCGCTTAGCGAGTGGGAGGAGAAGTTCTTATTCTCCCCCGATGAGGTTCTGTCGATGCTGGACCCGGAGTGGGAGGCCCCGCACGCGCTACTCGCACCCCGCGCGGACTGGGTCGAAGCCCCACCCGCTTGGCGAGTCGCCACCCCTGGACGCCGGCTGCCCGAACTGGTGGTAGACCAGATCCAGACACAGCACACCGAGAGTGCCCGCTACCGTGTACGGTTCGCCGTTCAGGTGGATGGGGCAATCTTCCGAGTGACCCTGAGACGAGGAAGTAAGCCGGTCGTTGTCTTTCACTGGCATAGTAAGGGGGGGTGTGAGGACTAAAATCAGAGCCCCTACATTTTTTATTATTTTCTTTTATATTATGTACTATATAGGTTTAAGTTCATTTACCAATTAAGGTCAATTTTTAGTTAAAACCAAGAAAACCCGGCGTTTTAGTCGAGTCGGACTACCCTAAGAGTAGGTATCAGTGGGTACAGGGTATAGGCTCGCTCACCACACGAACGCCAAACACCAGCAGAGAGAGCAAGCGCAGCCCGAAAAGTAACGGTTAAACAACAGGTGCAGCCGAAAACCAACGGAGGGATCAAACGAAAGAGCGAACACAGCCAAACAGCAGAGTGAGCGAACAGCAGTACGAGCGCCGAACGGCAGAGCGAGCGCCGCAGCAGAGCGAGCGCCGAACAACAGAGTGAGCGCCGAACAACAGAGCGAGCGCCGCAGCAGAGCGAGCGCCGAACGGCAGAGCGAGCGCAGCCAAACGGCAGAGCGAGCGCAGCCAAACGACAGAGCGAGCGCAGCCAAACGACAGAGCGAGCGCCGCAGCAGAGCAAGCGCCGAACAACAGAGCGAACGCCGCAGCAGAGCGAGCGCCAAACGACAGAGCGAGCGCCGCAGCAGAGCGAGCGCCGAACAACAGAGTGAGCGCCGCAGCAGAGCGAGCGCCGAACAACAGACCAAGCGCCGCAGTAGAGCGAGCGCCGAACGGCAGAGCGAGCGCAGCCAAACGGCAGAGCGAACGCCGCAGCAGAGCGAGCGCCGAACGACAGAGCAAGCGAGCGCCGAACGACAGAGCAAGCGCAGCCGAACGACAGAGCGAGCGCAGCCAAACGACAGAGTGAGCGCCGCAGCAGAGTGAGCGCCGAACTACAGAGCAAGCAAGCGACGAACGACAGAGCAAGCGCAGCCAAGAGAGCGCTGCAGTCACCGCAGCCAAGAGAGCTCTGCAGTCACCGCAGCCAAGAGGGCGCGGCAGTCACCGCAGCCAAGAGGGCGCTGCAGTCACCGCAGCCAAGAGGGCGCTGCAGTCACCGCAGCCAAGAGGGCGCTGCAGTCACCGCAGCCAAGAAAGCGCTGCAGTCACCGCAGCCAAGAGAGCGCTGCAGTCACCGCGGCCAAGAGAGCGCTGCAGTCACCGCAGCCAAGAGAGCGCTGCAGTCACCGCAGCCGAGAGAGCGCGGCAGTGTGCGTGAATAGCTTATGCTTGGCGACTGCGCTGCTGATATTAACGCCGGCAGATGGAAGGGGAATTAATTGCGGCCAATTTTGGCACTCGAGGTGGAGAACTTAGACCGTGCGGAAGCAAAAAGGAGGACAAGCAGAAACATATAAGTAAAGACGCGTGGACCAAGGTGAGCGAGCCGCCAGATGGTTGATTTTAGGCAGGGCCCGGGTTCCCGGGGCAGAGGAGACGGTGTTTAGGTAGGGCAAGGGTAGGCATAGGTATTAGTTAGTTTTTTAGGCTAAGTTAATGAAATAAAGACGATGTTCACCAACGAAAGTGCGCATGTCTGCTCAAGGGAACGAAAGGGCGCGTGAATGTGCGAGTGTGTGAGTGTATAAGTGTGTGCATGTGTCGGCGCAGGCGGCGAACGCGAGACCACGTGGCCCAAGCTGTTCCAGGGCTCCACTGATGTGCAAGCCGGTAAATACCCAGCACATACAGTGGAGCCTCGAGAACAACCGCGAGCCGGTGAATCCCGGAACACGAGGTAAATACCCGGTTCCGAGATTAACCGAGTTACGGATGGTGGCCACTGGTCTGACGTCGATAGGCAGAGCGCGCGTGTGCGAGGGCGAAGGGGGCGCCAGACGGCGTGGCCAAACTGTTCCGGAGTTCCACTGGGCTGCACACACGCTGCAAAGTCGGCCATGCCGGCTCAGCGGGACACCACGTGTTCGTCTCTGCGATGACCCCAAAACCCCAGAAGGTCACTCTCTTGGTTTCGGCTCGGGTCGCAGCAAATTTTACAAATTATTCCTGTAAAGTGGCCCTGGCGCGACTGAGCGCATCCCAGCCTTCAGACGCTACCTTACAGGTGGCGCCCGAGCAGGGACCCTGAGACGGAAAAAACGAAACTAGAGAGGCTGTGGCCTAAAGAACCACGAGACCGACTGAGGAGCCGGGGGAGAGGGCGCTGGGGCAGAACACGTGACCTAACGGCAGACACGCGTCAAGTCAAAAGGTTAATTAAAAGGAAAAAAGGGAAACATATAGTTATCAGTTGGAAAGGCGAAGGGGAAAAGGGGAAGGCACGTGACAGACACCAGCGAATACGCGATCGAGGGAATATACATATATATAGGAAACAAGGGTATTCAGGGGTTAACAAGAGACAAGGGCAAATAAGTTAAAAGGGGTGCGCACTTTCGCAGACACGAGGCCCGTAGGAAGACGCCTAGCACCGCACCTCTCGCCCGAGATAACTCGACGGGAGAGAGAAGGGGACCTGCCGAAGTCGCCATCGGGGGGTGAGCGAGCCGAGGGCCATCGTGTTTTCCGATCGGGTCGCCCGAAGCCCGATCATTCTGTATATAAGGCGGGCTGCTGGCTGGCAAAAGGAGTCAAGCAGCAGCAGCCCAAGAAGACACATCGAGCGCAACGGAAAAGAAAGCTAGAACAAGGAGATGCAGCCGGCACCCCCGCGGCTGGCATCTCACACAAAGAGCCAGGAACCGGAACACAGGAATCAGGACACGCACAAGGACCAGGACGCAGAACAAGGAGGTGCAGCCAGCAACCGCGCGGCTGGCATCTCACACAGGAACCAGCACGTAGAACAAGGAGATGCAGCCGGCAACCGCGCGGCTGGCATCTCACACAGGAATCAGGACACAGAGCAAGGAGATGCAGCCGGCAACCGCGCGGCTGGCATCTCACACAGGAATCAGGACACAGAGCAAGGAAATGCAGCCGGCAACCGCGCGGCTGGCATCTCACACAGGAATCAGGACACAGAGCAAGGAGATGCAGCCGGCAACCGCGCGGCTGTCATCTCACACAGGAACCAGCACGAAGAACAAGGATATGCAGCCAGCAACCGCGCGGCTGGCATCTCACCCTGGAATCAGAACATAGAACAAGGAGGTGCAGCCGGCAACCGCGCGGCTGGCCTCTCACACAGGAGCCAGCACGTAGAACTAGGAGGTGCAGCCGGCAACCGCGCGGCTGGCCTCTCACACAGGAACCAGCACGTAGAACAAGGAGATGCAGCCGGCAACCCCGCGGCTGGCATCTCACACAGAAACCAGGACTCGGAACACAGGAACCATCACGAAGAACAAGGAGATGCAGCCGGCAACCGCGCGGCTGGCATCTCACACAGGAATCACGACACAGAGCAAGGAGATGCAGCCGGCACCCGCGCGACCGCCATCAAACACCCGGAGCAAAACACAGAACGATTGAATGTGACAGCCAACCACCAAGACCAGGACGACCACGAGCAAGGGCCAAGGACAACGACCAAGGATACAAAACGATCAAGGACACAAAAATAACAAGGAAGAATCAAGGGTCGAAGCCCCACCCGTATGGCGAGTCGCCACACCTGGACGTCGGCTGCCCAAATTGGTAGTGGCCCAAATCCGGACGCAGCACGCCTGGAGTGCCCACCACCGCGTACGGTTCGCCGTCCAAGTAGAAGGAACTATATTTCGGGTGACGCATTTGCTTTCCATTGGCATAGTAAAGGGGGGTGTGAAGACTCAAATTTGAGCCCCCACATTTTTTGTTATTTTTATATATATTATCTTTCTTCTTATTATTAGCATGTAATTAGATAAAACCCGTCTTTTTAGTCGAGTCAGACTACCCTAAGAGTAGGTATAAGTGGTTACAGGGTATAGGCTCGCTCACCACGCGGACGTCAAACACCAGCAGAGAGAGCAAGCGCAGCTCGAAAGTAACGGGAAAACAACAGGTGCAGCCGAAAACCAACGGAGAGATCAAGTACAGTCAGACAATGGGAAAAGGCGAGCGCAGCCAAACGACAGAGCGAGCGCCACAGCAGAGCGAGCGTCTAACGACAGAGCGAACACCAGCCAAACGACAGAGCGAGCGCCGCAGCCGAGCGAGCGCCGAACGACAGAGCGAACGCAGCCAAACGACAGAGCAAGCGCAGCCGAACGAGCGCCGAACGACAGAGCGAGCGCCGCAGCAGAACGAGCGCCGAACGGCAGAGCGAGCGAAGCCAAACGACAAAGCGAGCGCAGCCAAACGACAGAGCAAGCGCCGCAGAAGAGCGAACGTCGAACGAAAGAGCGAACACAGCCAAACAACAGAGTGAGCGCCGCAGCAGAGCGAGCACCGAACGACAGAGCAAGCGCAGCCGAACGACAGAGCGAGGGCAGCCGAACGACAGAGCGAGCGCCGTAGCAGAGCGAGCGGAAAGACAGAGCAAGCGCAGTCGAACGAAAGAACGAACGCAGCAAAACAACAGAGTGAGCGCCGCAGCAGAGCGAGCGCCGAACGACAGAGCAAGCGAGCGCCGAACGACAGAGCAAGCACAGCCGAACGACAGAGCAAGCGCAGCCGAACGACAGAGCGAGCGCAGCCAAACGACAGAGTGAGCGCCGCAGCAGAGTGAGCGCCGAACGACAGAGCAAGCAAGCGACGAACGACAGAGCAAGCGCAGCCGAACGACAGAGCAAGCGCAGCCGAACGACAGAGCAAGCGCAGCCGAACGACAGAGCGAGCGCAGCCAAGAGAGCGCTGCAGTCACCGCAGCCAAGAGAGCGCTGCAGTCACCGCAGCCAAGAGAGCGCTGCAGTCACAGCAGCCGAGAGAGCGCGGCAGAGTGCGTGGATAGCTGATGCTTGGCGACTGCGCTGCTGGGATTAACGCCGGCACATGGAAGGGGGAGATTAATTGCGGCACGCGCTAATTTTGGCACTGAAAGTGGCGAACTTAGACCGTGCGGAAGCAAAAAGGAGGACAAGCAGAAACATATAAGTAAAGACGCGTGGACCAAGGTGAGCGAGCCGCCAGATGGTTGATTTTAGGCAGGGCCCGGGTTCCCGGGGCAGAGGAGACGGTGTTATGTAGGGCAAGGGTAGGCATAGGTATTAGTTAGTTTTTTAGGCTAAGTTAATGAAATAAATACGATGTTCACCAACGAAAGTGCGCATGTCTGCTCAAGGGAACGAAAGGGCGCGTGAATGTGTGAGTGTATAAGTGTGTGCATGTGTCGGCGCAGGCGGCGAACGCGAGACCACGTGGCCCAAGCTGTTCCAGGGCTCCACTGATGTGCAAGCCGGTAAATACCCAGCACATACAGTGGAGCCTCGAGAACAACCGCGAGCCGGTGAATCCCGGAACACGAGGTAAATACCCGGTTCCGAGATTAACCGAGTCACGGATGGTGGCCACTGGTCTGACGTCGATAGGCAGAGCGCGCGTGTGCGAGGGCGAAGGGGGCGCCAGACGACGTGGCCAAACTGTTCCGGAGTTCCACTGGTGTGCAAGCCGGTAAATACCCAGCACATACAGTGGAACCTCGAGAACAGCCGCGAGTCGGTGAATCCCGGAACACGAGGTAAATACCCGGTTCCGAGATAAACCCAATCTCGCGGGCGGCCACTAGTCAGGCGTCGCCACACAGCGTGGGCGTGCGCAAAGGCGGACAGGCGCCCACGTGGCGTCACACTGCTCCGTGGCTCCACTGACGTGCAAGCCGGTAAATACCCAGCACGTACAGTGGAACCTCTGGAGCAGCCGCTAGTCGATGGTCCCAGAGGCTTGAGGTAAATACCCGGCTCCGAGACCATTAGCGAAGCGGGGGAGGGCGGCCACTGGACCCATTTGTTGGCCGTTGCGCACGATTTTCAACGACACACACACGCTGCAAAGTCGGCCATGCCGGCTCAGCGGGACACCACGTGTTCGTCTCTGCGATGACCCCAAAACCCCAGAAGGTCACTCTCTTGGTTTCGGCTCGGGTTTCAGCAAATTTTACAAATTATTCCTGTAAAGTGGCCCTGGCGCGACTGAGCGCACCCCAGCCTTCAGACGCTACCTTACAGGTGGCGCCCGAGCAGGGACCCTGAGACGGAAAAGACGAAACTAGGAGAGGCTGTGGCCTAAAGAGCCACGAGACCGACTGAGGAGCCGGGGGAGAGGGCGCTGGGGCAGAACACGTGACCTAACGGCAGACACGCGTCAAGTCAAAAGGTTAATTAAAAGGAAAAAAGGGAAACATATAGTTATCAGTTGGAAAGGCGAAGGGGAAAAGGGGAAGGCACGTGACAGACACCAGCGAATACGCGATCGAGGGAATATACATATATATAGGAAACAAGGGTATTCAGGGGTTAACAAGAGACAAGGGCAAATAAGTTAAAAGGGGTGCGCACTTTCGCAGACACGAGGCCCGTAGGAAGACGCCGAGCACCGCACCTCTCGCCCGAGATAACTCGACGGGAGAGAGAAGGGGACCTGCCGAAGTCGCCATCGGGGGTGAGCGAGCCGAGGGCCATCGTGTTTTCCGATCGGGTCGCCCGAAGCCCGATCATTCTGTATATAAGGCGGGCTGCTGGCTGGCAAAAGGAGTCAAGCAGCAGCAGCCCAAGAAGACACATCGAGCGCAACGGAAAAGAAAGCTAGAACAAGGAGGTGCAGCCGGCAACCGCGCGGCTGTCATCTCACACAGGAACCAGCACGAAGAACAAGGATATGCAGCCGGCAACCGCGCGGCTGGCATCTCACACAAAAATCAGGACACAGAGCAAGGAGATGCAGCCGGCAACCGCGCGGCTGGCCTCTCACACAGGAACCAGCACGAAGAACAAGGATATGCAGCCAGCAACCGCGCGGCTGGCCTCTCACACAGGAACCAGCACGTAGAACAAGGAGATGCAGCCGGCAACCGCGCGACCGCCATCAAACACCCGGAGCATAACACAGAACGATCGAATGTGACAGCCAACCATCAGGACCAGGACGACCACGAGCAAGGGCCAAGGACAACGACCAAGGATACAAAACGATCAAGGACACAAAAATAACAAGGAAGAATCAAGGGTCGAAGCCCCACCCGTATGGCGAGTCGCCACACCTGGACGTCGGCTGCCCGATTTGGTAGTGGACCAAATCCGGACGCAGCACGCCTGGAGTGCCCACCACCGCGTACGGTTCGCCGTCCAAGTAGACGGAACTATATTTCGGGTGACGCATTTGCTTTCCATTGGCATAGTAAGGGGGGGGGTGTGAAGACTCAAATTTGAGCCCCCACATTTTTTGTTATTTTTATATATATTATCTTTCTTCTTATTATTAGCATGTAATTAGATAAAACCCGTTTTTTAGTCGAGTCAGACTACCCTAAGAGTAGGTATAAGTGGTTACAGGGTATAGGCTCGCTCACCACGCGGACGTCAAACACCAGCAGAGAGAGCAAGCGCAGCTCGAAGGTAACGGGAAAACAACAGGTGCAGCCGAAAACCAACGGAGAGATCAAGTACAGTCAGATAATGGGAAAAGGCGAGCGCAGCCAAACGACAGAGCGAGCGCCACAGGAGAGCGAGCGTCGAACGACAGAGCGAACACCAGCCAAACGACAGAGCGAGCGCCGCAGCAGAGCGAGCGCCGAACGACAGAGCGAACGCAGCCAAACGACAGAGCAAGCGCAGCCGAACGAGCGCCGAACGACAGAGCGAGCGCCGCAGCAGAACGAGCGCCGAACGGCAGAGCGAGCGAAGCCAAACGACAGAGCGAGCGCAGCCAAACGACAGAGCGAGCGCCGCAGCAGAGCGAACGTCGAACGAAAGAGCGAACACAGCCAAACAACAGAGTGAGCGCCGCAGCAGAGCGAGCACCTAACGACAGAGCAAGCGCAGCCGAACGACAGAGAGAGCGCAGCCGAACGACAGAGCGAGCGCCGTAGCAGAGCGAGCGGAACGACAGAGCAAGCGCAGTCGAACGAAAGAGCGAACGAGCCAAACAACAGAGTGAGCGCCGCAGCAGAGCGAGCGCCGAACGACAGAGCAAGCGAGCGCCGAACGACAGAGCAAGCACAGCCGAACGACAGAGCGAGCGCAGCCAAACGACAGAGTGAGCGCCGCAGCAGAGTGAGCGCCGAACGACAGAGCAAGCAAGCGACGAACGACAGAGCAAGCGCAGCCGAACGACAGAGCAAGCGCAGCCAAGAGAGCGCTGCAGTCACCACAGCCAAGAGAGCGCTGCAGTCACCGCAGCCAAGAGGGCGCTGCAGTCACCGCAGCCAAGAGAGCGCTGCAGTCACCGCAGCCAAGAGAGCGCTGCAGTCACCGCAGCCAAGAGAGCGCTGCAGTCACCGCAGCCAAGAGAGCTCTGCAGTCACCGCGGCCAAGAGAGCGCTGCAGTCACCGTAGCCAAGAGAGCGCTGCAGTCACAGCAGCCAAGAGAGCGCTGCAGTCACCGCAGCCAAGAGAGCGCTGCAGTCACCGCAGCCAAAGAGCGCTGCAGTCACCGCGGCCAAGAGAGTGCTGCAGTCACCGCAGCCAAGAGAGCGCTGCAGTCACCGCAGCCAAGCGAAAATTCGTACATAATATTTTAGTCTCATTTTGCCGAGATTTTTAAGAATCAATCAACAGATAACGGATTTTCCAAAAATATTTATTAAGGAGGCTATATCTTCTAAACAAGCATAATAATGAAAAATTCGTAAATAATACTTTGGTCTCATTTCGCCGAGATTTTTAAGAATCAATCAACAAATAACGGATTTTCAAAAATATACATATATTATTTTGGTCTTAATTTGTCAATATATTCTAGAACCAATCAACAAATAAGGGATTTTCACAAAATATATTTTAAGGAGGCTATATCTCCTAACCTACCCAAAATACAGAAAATTCGTACATAATATTTTGGTCTCATTTCGTCGAGATTTTCAAGAATCAATCAACAAATAACGGATTTTCAAAAAATATTTATGAATGAGGCTATATCTCCTAAACTAGCCAAAATATGGAAAATTCGTACATAATATTTTGGTCTCATTTCGTCGAGATTTTCAAGAATCAATCAACAAATAACGGATTTTCAAAAATATACATTTATTATTTTGGTCTTAATTTGTCAAGATATTCTAGAATCAATCAACAAATAAAGGATTTTCACACAATATATTTTAAGGAGGCTATATCTCCTAACCTACCCAAAAAACAGAAAATTCGTACATAATATTTTGGTCTCATTTCTTCGAGATTTTCAAGAATCAATCAACAAATAACGGATTTTCAAAAAACATTTATTAAGGAGTCCATATCTACTAAACTAGCCAAATAACGGAAAATTCGTACATAATATTTTAGTCTCATTTCGCCGAGATTTTCAAGAAACAATCAACAAATAACGGATTTTCCAAAAATCTATTTTAAAGGGGCTATATCTTCTTAACTACCCAAAAAACGAAAAATTCGTACATAATATTTTGGTCTTAATTTGTCAAAATATTCTAGAGTCAATCAACAAATAACGGATTTTCACAAAATATATTTTAAGGAGGCTATATCTCCTAAACTATCCAAAAAACGGAAAATTCGTACATAATATTTTGGTCTCATTTCGCAGAGATGTTCAAGAATCAATCAACAGATAACGGATTTTCAAAAAACATTTTTTAAGAAGTCCATATCTCCTAAACTAGCCAAATAACGGAAAATTTGTACATAATATTTTGACTCATTTCGTCAAGATATTCTAGAATCAATCAACAAATAAAGGATTTTCCAAAAATATTTTTTTAAAGAGGCCTTATCTCCTAAACTACCAAAAAAACGGAAAATTCGTACATAATACTCTGGTCTCATTTCGTCGAGATATTGAAGAATCAATCAACAGATAACGGATTTTCCAAATATATTTATTTAGGAGGCTGTATCTCCTAAACTAGGCAAATAACGGAAAATTCGTACATA
Organism: Zaprionus ornatus; assembly: GCA_018904035.1. NCBI lineage: Eukaryota > Metazoa > Arthropoda > Insecta > Diptera > Drosophilidae > Zaprionus > Zaprionus ornatus. The sequence goes on along the minus strand of JAEIFZ010000028.1, from coordinate 3,358 downwards.
ATATTTTGGTCTCATTTCGCAGAGATGTTCAAGAATCAATCAACAAATTACGGATTTTCAAAAAACATTTTTTAAGAAGTCCATATCTCCTAAACTAGCCAAATAACGGAAAATTTTTACATAATATTTTGAACTCATTTCGTCAAGATATTCTAGAATCAATCAACAAATAAAGGATTTTCCAAAAATATTTTTTTAAAGAGGCTTTATCTCCTAAACTACCAAAAAACGGAAAATTCGTACATAATACTCTGGTCTCATTTCGTCGAGATATTGAAGAATCAATCAACAGATAACGGATTTTCCAAAAATATTTATTTAGGAGGCTGTATCTCCTAAACTAGCCAAATAACGGAAAATTCGTACATAATATTTTAGTCTCATTTTGCCGAGATTTTTAAGAATCAATCAACAGATAACGGATTTTCCAAAAATATTTATTTAGGAGGCTGTATCTCCTAAACTAGCCAAATAACGGAAAATTCGTACATAATATTTTAGTCTCATTTTGCCGAGATTTTTAAGAATCAATCATCAAATAACGGATTTTCAAAAAACATTTTTTAAGGAGTCCATATCTCCTAAACTAGCCAAATAACGGAAAATTCGTACATAATATTTTGAACTCATTTCGTCAAGATATTCTAGAATCAATCAACAAAAAACGGATTTTTCAAAAATATTTTTTTAAAGAGTCTTTATCTCCTAAACTACCCAAAAAACGGAAAATTCGTACATAATACTTTGGTCTCATTTCGTCGAGATAATGAAGAATCAATCAACAGATAACGGATTTTCCAAAAATATTTATAAGGAGTCTATATCTCCTAAATTAGCCTAAAAAACGGAAAATTCGTACATAATATTTTGGTCTCATTTCGTCGAGATAATGAAGAATCAATCAACAGATAACGGATTTTCCAAAAATATTTATTAAGGAGGCTATATCTCCTAAACAAGCATAATAATGAAAAATTCGTAAATAATACTTTGGTGTCATTTAGCCGAGATTTTTAAGAATCAATCAACACATAACGGATTTTCCAAAAATATTTATTAAGGAGTCTATGTCTCCTAAACTAGCCAAAAAACGGAAAATTCGTACATAATAATTTGGTCTCATTTCTTCGAGATTTTCAAGAATCATTCAACAAATACCGGATTTTCAAAAAATATACATTTATTATTTTGGTCTTAATTTGTCAATATATTCTAGAATCAATCAACAAATAAAAGATTTTCACAAAATATATTTTAAAGAGGCTATATCTCCTAAGCTAGCCAAAAAACGGAAAATTCGTACAAAATATTTTGGTCTCATTTCGCCGAGATGTTCAAGAATCAATCAACAAATAACGGATTTTCAAAAAATCTATTTTAAAGGGGTTATATCTTCTAAACTACCCAAAAAACGAAAAATTCGTACATAATATTTTGGTCTTAATTTGTCAAAATATTCTAGAGTCAATCAACAAATAACGGATTTTCACAAGGTATATTTTAAGGAGGCTATATCTCCTAAACTATCCAAAAAACGAAAAATTCGTACAAAATATTTTGGTCTCATTTCGCAGAGATGTTCAAGAATCAATCGACAGCTTACGGATTTTCAAAAAACATTTTTTAAGAAGTCCACATCTCCTAAACTAGCCAAATAACGGAAAATTTGTACATAATATTTTGAACTCATTTCGTCAAGATATTCTAGAATCAATCAACAAATAACGGATTTTCCAAAAATATTTTTTTAAAGAGGTTTTATCTCCTAAACTACCAAAAAAACGGAAAATTCGTACATAATACTCTGGTCTCATTTCGTCGAGATATTGAAGAATCAATCAACAGATAACGGATTTTCCAAAAATATTTATTTAGGAGGATGTATCTCCTAAACTAGGCAAATAACGGAAAATTCGTACATAATATTTTAGTCTCATTTTGCCGAGATTTTTAAGAATCAATCAACAAATAACGGATTTTCAAAAAACATTTTTTAAGGAGTCCATATCTCCTAAACTAGCCAAATAACGGAAAATTCGTACATAATATTTTGAACTCATTTCGTCAAGATATTCTAGAATCAATCAACAAATAACGGATTTTCAAAAAACATTTTTTAAGGAGTCCATATCCACTAAACTAGCCAAATAACGGAAAATTCGTACACACTATTTTAGTCTCATTTCGCCGAGATTTTCGACAATCAATCAACAAATAATGGATTTTCAAAAAATATTTTTTTAGGAGGCTATATCTCCAAAACTAGCCTAAAAAATGGAAAATTCGTACATAATATTTTGGTCTCATTTCGTCGAGATAATGAAGAATCAATCAACAGATAACGGATTTTCCAAAAATATTTATAAGGAGTCTATATCTCCTAAACTAGCCAAAAAACGAAAAATTCGTACATAATAATTTGAACTCATTTCGTCAAGATATTCTAGAATCAATCAACAAATAACGGATTTTCCAAAAATATTTTTTAAAGAGGCTTTATCTCCTAAACTACCCAAAAAACGGAAAATTCGTACATAATATTTTGGTCTCATTTCGTCGAGATAATGAAGAATCAATCAACAGATAACGGATTTTCCAAAAATATTTATTAAGGAGGCTATATCTCCTAAACAAGCATAATAATGAAAAATTCGTAAATAATACTTTGGTGTCATTTAGCCGAGATTTTTAAGAATCAATCAACACATAACGGATTTTCCAAAAATATTTATTAAGGAGTCTATGTCTCCTAAACTAGCCAAAAAACCGAAAATTCGTACATAATAATTTGGTCTCATTTCGTCGAGATTTTCAAGAATCATTCAACAAATACCGGATTTTCAAAAAATATACATTTATTATTTTGGTCTTAATTTGTCAATATATTCTAGAATCAATCAACAAATAAGGGATTTTCACACAATATATTTTAAGGAGGCTATATCTCCTAAACTAGCCAAAAAACGGAAAATTCGTACATAATATTTTGGTCTCATTTCGCCGAGATGTTCAAGAATCAATCAACAAATTACGAATTTTCAAAAAACATTTTTTAAGGAGTCCATATCTCCTAAACTAGCCAAATAACGGAAAATTCGTACATAATATTTTGAACTCATTTCGTCAAGATATTCTAGAATCAATCAACAAATAACGGATTTTCCAAAAATATTTTTTAAGGAGGCTTTATCTCCTAAACTACCCAAAAAACGGAAAATTCGTACATAATATTTTAGTCTCATTTTGCCGAGATTTTTAATAAACAATCAACAGATTACGGATTTTCCAAATATATTTATTAAGGAGGCTATATCTCCTAAATAAGCATAATAATAATGTAAAATTCGTAAATAATACT